>AP025044.1:40054345-40246845 GCA_036186865.1 Eustoma russellianum
TGACTCCGCAGAAAGCTCCACTTTAAATCCCCAACAAGGGGAACCTCCGCAGCAGGAGCAGGAGCTGCAGATACCGGAGGATTTCCCACGTGAAACTTCTTTACAAAAAAGAAGGAGGCTCGAAAGTGAGATTCTTGAAATATCATCCGATATTTATCAAAAAGAAGGCATGGATTTATTAATAAAAGAGAAATTGTAACATGGTCTTGCTGCTAAGTATGTTGAGAAACATGATCAGCTGCAGCATGAGAAGTGAGGTGTTGGCATGTCATGGCACGCTGGCATGGTAATAGGATACCTTGGCAAGCAGTGGCGAGTCTTGGTGCAGTTGGCACGATGGCAGGGTGCTCTAGCACGCTTGGCGCTGTTGGCACGTTGGTAGGATGCATTGGCACGTTTGGCACGTTGGCACGCTTAGGAGTTGTTATGACAGAGAAGCTCAGTGTAGCAGCCATTTGACTATACAGTTGACGTATGAAGCAGTTATGGTGTAAGTTGCGTGTTAGACTGAAAGAGTGTTGCTGGGGATCATTCAGCTGACTTGCCACGTCAAATTGAAAAGCTAAGGCACGCAATTGTGTATGTGCGGTGACGGAGCAGAAGCAGTTACATGCTTTGATTTTACGCACATGTAGAATTTAGATTCTAATATGTTCCACTAGTTCTATAAATAGTTGATTCCGCTTTGTAAAAGTTAGTTGATTGAATAAGAATTCACTTTCTTCCATAACCGTCTCCTTCTTCTCTCAAACGAAGTTTGGCTCGCAAGTAATATGTTTGTATACTGTGCACCGTAGTGATCAAAATGCTTGGCTGTTTTTTCACTACTGATCAACGTTGATCATTATTTGGTGTTCTTCGTTAAGAGATTAGCAATTTTATCATGGTATCAGAGCGTACTTTGCATCAGTTTTGATTGGTTAACTGAGCGTTAGATTGATCACATGATGGCTTTGTCTTCAACTGCTGCACCTCCTGGTTTCAGAGGTAATCAAACTGAAATTCAGAGTAATAATCCACATTATATTCATCCAAATGACAGTCCTGCCATAGTTCTTGTTCAACCGCCACTTATTCCACACAACTTTCACTCGTGGAGTCGTGCGTTTCAAATGGCGTTGTTAGTAAAGAATAAATCGTGTTTTATAGACGGTACATTGCCAAAACCTGCTCCTCTAGGTCCTCAATTTCAAATTTGGAAACAAGTAAATACTATGACTCAGTCATGGATAATGAAATGTGTATCTCCATCAATTGCTCAAAGTGTAATGTGGTATGATAGTGCGCTAGATGTTTGGGAAGACTTAAAGATGAGGTATAGTAGTGGAGATTCGTTTAGACTTTCAGACTTACTGGAAGATTTTTACAATGTTAAGCAAGAGAATCTCTCAATGAATGATTATTTTACAAAATTGAAGGTCCTATGGGAAGAATTGTCAGCATTGAGACCAGTTCCTAAGTGCACATGTCATAGGTGTAATTGTGATGTAGGAAAGAAGATGAGTGAGTTTGCTGACAATGATTATGTGATTAAATTTGTCAAGGGGCTTAATGAGGAGTTTGATCCTGTAAGGTCTCAAGTTTTCGTTGTGACTCCACTACCTGATATAAAAATAGCCTTTGCAATGGCTTTGAAGTTTGAGAGGAAGTTGGCGGTTGCAGGATCACATGACGATTCAATAATGCACCTACTACTCTAATGGCTGATTACGGAGCAAGAGATGGAAATTCTGGTAGCAATTATTCCAATAAGAACCAAAGGAACACGTATAGGAGAGGAACTGGAAGATATTATCCAGAAAGTGGAAAGCGAGTTCAGTGCACTCATTGTGGTCTTATAGGACACACAACAGATATATGCTATAGAAAGCATGGTTTTCCTCCGGGGTTCAAGTTTAAGAGTCAGGTTAACACGGCGGAGGTTAGGGAGGATCAGTATGTTAATAACAGTGAGGAGCAGGGATGCCAGCAGCCTTTCCAACCAAGTCCTGGACAACAAGTTCCCATGTTAACCTCTGAGCAATATCATAAATTGATGAACCTGTTGAATGTTAATGATGATAATGCAGGTTTAAGTGCAGGGAATGTTGTTCAAGGTGCTGTGATGTCTGCTCAAGCTAATATGGGCCCAGGTAAGCGTTCTGACTCTGTTAAATATGTTTGGATTGTAGATTCAGGTGCTATGGACCATGTTGCCTGCTCTTTGTCTGTTTTCATTTCCTGTAAGCCTATTGTACATGCTCCTATTAAACTTCCCAATAACATTACTGTCTTTGCCACTCATATAGGCACAGCAAGAATCAACAGTGAGTTGGTACTTAAAAGTGTGCTATATATTCCCTCCTTTTCATTTAATTTAATTTCTCTGAGCAGGCTCACTTCTTGTCCTCAGCTACTCATTGTATTTCATAACTCTTTTTGTTTGATCCAGGATCAGTTGTCCATGAGGACGATTGGTTCATCTAAGAAAATCAATGGACTTGACTATATCAATTCATCAGTGTTGTCTTCCTCAAGTCAATCAACCTACTTACTCAATGCTATCAATAAGCTAGATTCTGAATCCTATCCGTGGCATGCCATACTGGGGCATGCCTCCTATGAAAGAATGCAACAAGTACAGAAGCAGTGTTCTACTGTTGTAGCCTCTAAAATGCATGATATGTGTACAGTTTGTCCAATGGCAAAACTGAAGAGGTCCCTGTTTCCCACTTCTACTTCTATTTCCCATTATCCCCTTCAAATAATCCATGTAGACATATGGGGACCTAACAGACATCCCACTTTGTATGGTCAAAAGTTTTTCCTTACTATAGTAGATGATTGTACTCGGTTTACTTGGTTGTATCGGTTGAAAGCCAAAAGTGAAGTCAGAAGGATTTTGCACAGTTTCTTTCATTATGTGAGTACTCAGTTCAACTCTCATATTAAAATAATTAGAATTGATAATGGCCTGGAGTTCAAAATGAAAGAGTTCTATTTAGCACAAGGCACCATTCACCAGACCACTTGCGTTTATACTCCTCAACAGAATGGAGTGGTTGAAAGGAAGCACTAACATATACTTACAGTTGGGAGAGCTTTAAGATTCCATGCAAATATGCCCCACTCTTATTGGGGCTTTTGTGTCCAACATGCTGTTTATCTCATCAATCTGTTGCCCTCACCTATTCTCAGTCAGAAAACACCCCATGAGCTGTTATACCACACCAAACCAGTTTATAGTAGCTTGAGAACCTTTGGTTGCCTTGCACTTGCCTATAACATCTCTCCAAATAAATCGAAGTTTGGTGCAAGGGCACTGCCTTGTATTTACTTGGGACACTCATTAACTACCAAATGATACATATTGCAAAGATTAGATACTGGTGAAATAATGATCTCTAGAGATGTGGTGTTTTATGAGCAAAATTTTGCTCTGGATACCAGTGGCTCACAGGCTTGTGAACCATCAACCAGTGCCAGTGTGCCTTCTCCAGTTGAGCATGTTCAAAGCATTCCTTCATCTTCTGTGGAAACTCCTTCACATCCATCATCTTCCACCTCTCCATCACAAAATTCTTTTCCCCTTGTTCAGAATCTTCTTTGCCCCCCAACTGTACACCAGCCTCTTCAGATATTCCTCCAGCACAGATTTCTATTTCAGGATTACATGTAGATCTGCCCTTACTAGCATCACCTTCTGTGCCTAAGGATCTCTTAGCTTCTACATCTCAGTCATCATCACATCCTGCCATAACAACAAGGGAAAAACGTCCACCTTCCTATTTACAAGACTATTATTGTAATCTTCTGAGCTCTTCTTCTTCTACACTAGTGCACACTCCAAGTCTTCCTTATCCTATAGACTTATACATTTCATTTGATGGTCTGTCACCTAACTACAAATCATACATACTTAACATGAGTATAGAACAGGATCCTACAACATATCAGCAAGCAGCCACTTCAGCGGCTTGGCAGCAGGCCATGCAGCTTGAGTTGGCACGCTTGATGCTAACAAAACTTGGTCTATTGTGCCCTTGCCCCCATGTAAACGTCCCATAGGCTGCAAATGGGTGTATAAAATAAAAAGGAAGCCAGATGGAACTGTAGAAAGGTACAAAGCCAGATTAGTGGCAAAAGGTTACACTCAGCTTCACGGGATTGACTATGGTGATACCTTCTCACCTGTGGCAAAAATGACAACTGTCAGACTATTGCTTGCCTTGGCCTCAGGTAAGCAGTGGTTTGTACATCAACTTGATATTAATAATGCATTTTTTCATGGTGATCTATATCAAGAGATATACATGGACTTACCACAAGGCATTGAATCCCCTCAGCCTGATGCTGTTTGTAGACTTCATAAGTCTTTGTATGGGTTAAAGCAAGCTAGCCGCCAGTGGAATGAAAAGCTTACTTCTGCCTTGATATCCCAGGGGTATATTCAATCTAAACATGATTATACCATGTTCACTACAACAATAGGGAGTTCTTTTTTGATTCTTTTGGTATATGTTGATGACATTATAATGGCTAGCAATTCTATGTTATAAATACAACAGCTAAAGGAGTTCCTTCATCAGAAGTTTAGAATAAAAGATCTGGGAGAACTGAAGTTTTTTCTTGGGCTTGAGGTGGCAAGGTCTTAAGGGGGATCATGATATGTCAAAGGAAGTATACTCTAGAATTGTTGGAACAGACAGGATGCTTAGCTGCCAAGCCAGCAGTGACACCAATGGAGCAACATCTTAAACCTGCACATAATGATTCAGATCTGTTGAAAGATGTTTCAGAGTATAGAAGGTTGGTAGGAAAGTTGCTTTACTTTACCATTACTAGACCTGACATTGCCTACAGTGTTCAGCAACTTAGCTAATTTTTGGATACTCCCAGAAATTTACACTGGAAGTCTGCTTATAGAGTTCTGAGGTACTTGAAAGGCACACCTGGTCAAGGACTTCTTTTTCCTAGTACAGGGCCTGGCTTGCTTAAGGCATATGCAGATGCAGATTGGAGGGTCTGCTCAGAGACCAGAAGGTCTATCAATGGATACTGTGCATTCTTTGGAGATGCTTTAGTGTCGTAGAAAGCTAAGAAGCAAACTACAGTGTCTAGGTCTTCTTCTGAGGCAGAATATAGGTCTTTAGCAGCAGCTACTTGTGAAATACAATGGCTGCTTTACTTGCTAAAGGATATAGGGCAGGAGCATATTCAGCCAGTGGAGCTTTTCTGTGACAACAAAAGTGCCATTTACATAGTGGAAAATCTGGTTTTTCATGAGAGAACTAAGCATATTGAGATTGATTTCCACATAGTGAGAGATAAGTATCAGGAAGTGATTATAAAGCCTATGCCTATAAGGACAAATTTTCAGGTGGCAGATGTGTTCACTAAGGCTTTGGATTCTAGACAGTTACAATTCTTGAATTCTGCTTTGAGGATGTGTAATGTATATAGGAAGTCAGAATTGAAGGGGGGTATTGAGAAACATGATCAGCTGCAGCATGAGAAGTGAGGCGTTGGCATGATGGCAGTGTGCTCTGGCACACTTGGTGTGGTTGGAACGTTGGCAGGATGTATTGGCACGCTTGGCACGCTTAGGAGTGTTATGACAGAGAAGTTCAGTTGTAGCAGCCATTTGACTATACATTCGACGTGTGAAGCAGTTATGGTGTAAGTTGCGTGTTAGACTGAAAGAGTGTTGTTGGAGATCATTTAGATGACTTTCCACGTCGGATTAAGAAGTTAAGGCACGCAGCTGTGTATGTGCGGTGACGGATCAGAAGCAGTTACAGGCTTTGATTTTACGCACATGTAGAATTTAGATTCTAGTATGTTCCATTAGTTCTATAAATAGTTGATTCCGCTTTGTAAAAGTTAGTGGATTGAATAAGAATTTACTTTCTTCCATAACTGTCTCCTTCTTCTCTCAAACGAAGTTTTGATGCGCAAGTAATATGTTTGTATGCTGTGCACCGTATTGATCAAAATGCTTGGCTGTTTGTTCACTACTAATCAACGTTGATCATTGCTTGGTGTTCTTCGTTAAGAGATTAGCAATTTTATCAAAGTAGATGTTTATTTAATTCGATGAAACCGTCCCATAGGCTCTTGAGTCGAGGGTTGAGCCAAGGTCTGAGACAAGGGCGGAGTCGAAGGCAAATGAGAGGAAACTTTCGTTGAAGTAGCAGGAGGAGGAAAATTTTTAGTGGGGTGCACTAGCTCCTCATCGTCCTCATCAAATATAGATGGGGAAGAAATGGAAGAGGGGAAGAAGGTTTTCAGCAAAAGGGTATTGTTATTCGAAAAACTTAACCTCAGGAGAAATAAAAAATTCATTGGTTTTTAAGACACGTAAACGCCAACCTTTCTTATTGAAAGGATAGCGCAAAAAACACATTTTCGACTGCATAATGAAAATTTATCAATATGATGATCATTATATGCATAACAAAGGCATCCAAACATTCCGGTAGAAACATAAGACGGAGAAACACCAAAGGGTGTTTCAAATGTAGATGTAGACGTAAACTTTCGTTGAAGGTCACTTTTGCTCCCAAGTCAAGTGGTGCGAGATATTATGAGTTGAGACATGCACGTGTACAAAATTTGAAACATAATCATGATGTAGATGTAACTGCAGTATGGTAGGAACAACCGATGTACATTTTTTACATATTTTGTTGAAATTGAGAACAAAAGAGTGTTTCAAATGGAGTTAGCTCCCACCAATATTGAAGGCGTACGATTAACTAAAAGACCAGTGGTTAAAATAAATACCCTACAAATTTTAATAAAAAATATGCATGAAAACGTAAAGGCACCAGCAAGATTTAATATATGTTGATGTTTTTACTCAAGACGTCTATTCTGTTGTGGTGTATCATGAATAGACGTTTAGTGAGAAACACGAAAAATTTAATGCCATTACCAATTCGAATGGTTTTAATGGTTTTCTTAAATTGAGTACTAATATGAGATATTGCAGAGCGGCAACAACTTATGCTTTAATTTTAAGTAAATATGCACGAAAATGATCGTTTACGATAGTCAAAAATAAAATGATCCACAAGCTCTCATGTCAGCATAAGGAAGAAAATCAGGAGTGACAAGCGCATAAGGAAAGAAAATCAAGAACCAAATCAAGAAGATTGCAAATCAATTAGTGGTTTAATTCTGTGTTTATTATGATCGATTGTAATTGATTCTAGATTCTAAAAATAGCTCAATTGATGTACTATTTATACTGTGGCATAGCCACTGATCAAAGTAAGAAACTAAAGTGTTTTTATTCAAGTTAATATGGTATCAGAGCCAGTATTGCATCCTTACCTGTGATGAAATACAAATGCTCATCATCTACCTGAATTCCATCACACCCGATTTACCACAGCTCAAATCAGAAAAACCAAATGGCCAACCAAACTCCTCAGTCAAGCACCTCTCATCTTGAGGGGAAACCAATCCACTGATAGAAGCACTACATTTATCCCAAGTTCTGGAATTACTGCAAAAATGGGCGCCGAAGCCAAGCCCAGCAGAGAATTCTTCAAGCCAACAACTCATCCTAACATACAAACTCATTGACCATAACTATTCAGTATGGGCCAGGAATATTAGCCTCGCGATAGATGGAAGGGGGAGGCTCAGACATATCACAGCCCACCCCCCAGGAAGGAAGATCCGGTGTATGGCAATGGAGACAGTTTGACTCTATTGTTCTGACCTGGATTTTGGAAAATATAGATCCAGACATAGTCAATCAATATTAGGGGTGAGCAACGGTCCGGTTCCGGTTCTGACGGTTCCAGAACCGTTGGAACCGGAAACTGTTTAGCATGATTTTTTTTGGAACCGAACTGGAACTGTAAACCCATGGAACCGTGGAACTGAGGAACCGTTTAAAACGGTTCGGTTTCGGTTCAGAACCGAGGAACCGCCTAAGAATAAAAACTGAATTGTTTAAAAAAAAGGAAACCAACTAGTGTTTGAACCAAAAAAAATATCAACAGGATGACCTGTACGGCTCGACCAATATTTATGAGAATCTCATTCGAACCTAAAGCATCAATTACATTCACAACGTGCTTTGTTTCCTCTGTCGAAGGCTTTGGTTATCCAACTTACAAATGAATATAGTTGCTTCAACCATTATAAACCAAAGAACTTCCAATAGTTCATAATGCCTTGGCAAGTGAACTGTAAAAACTAAATTAAGGAGGAGGAAAAACAAGGTTCATGTAATATACTACATTCCGTTTCAGTAGACGAAGCCTAATTCTCTAATCATATACCAGCAATACGCCTAGTCAATCAAGATATAATTACATCATTAGTTTCTAGACTACTGCTGCAAACTTCCAATCTTGATAACCAAACCAAAAACAGAAGAAAAAAGTCCTCCAATGGTCTAAAAACAAAGTAACAAGCCTCTTCCTTCCCTGACAGTAGTTGGAGAGGAATTAAAAGGAGCAGATTAAACTAACCATTTTTGTTAATTGATACTATCTCTTACCGGGGCGGCCGGGCCTGGTACTTACGGGAGATGGGTCGATTAATTAGTTTTGGGAGAGACTTTAAACATCTTATGAATTAGCTTGGGCTACTCCGTTGTTCATATGATATATACGAATCCCCATTCAAGAAAATAAAAGGAACATAGATAGAAGAAGGTAGAACGGATTTCGCTGCGGTACCCTAGCGGGTGTGAGGCTGAGCAATGGCTGCGGGCGGCGGCGGCGGCGGCGCTGCGTTTTTGCTAGAGACCAAGACGGCAAGAGTCAAGACCCGTTTGGAAAGGCAGAGTGTAGGGTTTTCCTTTTTTTGCAAGCATATAGTTAGTTTTTTTAATGGAAAAAAAGCTATTATTCATTATTTATATAAAAAATAAAATATTATTATTTATACGGTTCGGTTCCGGTTCTAACGGTTTAGGGAAATTAGGAACCAAACTGGAACCGTGAAGCAGAAAACCGGTTTAGGAACCGAACCGTTAAACTTAAACGGTTCCAGTTCGGTTTTAAAATCCATATTTTCGGTTCGGTTTCGGTTCGGTTTTACGGTTTCCAGTTTTTTTGTTCACCCATAATCAATGTATAGATTACTCGACCTCATAGGACCTCTGGAAGGGAATAAAATCGACTTACAGCAGTGGAAAAGATCCACTGCAAATCTATGACCTAACAGTCAAAGCCAACAATCTGAAACAGGGGACACGATCACTGGAGCATGTGTTCAATCAGTTGCAAGCGGTTTGGAAGGATATAGATAGGAGGCTTCCAAATCCAATGCACTGTCCCAGGATATAACAGTGTTTAATCAAATTCAACAACAAAACCGTTTGTATCAGTTCCTTCAGGCAATCAACGACGAATATGACGGAGAGAAAAAGGGATATTTTGAAAACTGATCCTCTCCCATCCGTAGAAGAAGCCTACACGCAGATATGCAGGGAAGCTCACAGACGAGAGATTTATGCAAAGTGGTAGAGAGGGCTCTCCGGGAATGACCTCCCCCAGAATAGGGAGTGGTCTTGCATCTCGGGGAGGAAAGACAGCAGGAAGGACATGGGGACTTACCAAGCAGCAGTCAGATCTGGCTAAGAAGACAGTGCCAGGTTCATCATCCCACCGGGAAGACAACAAGGCACATCTTCGGTGTACCCATTGCAGTGGCAGCCACCACACAGCAGAGTGATGCTTCTAAATAATCGGATATCCAGACTGGTGGCCTGACACACAAAAAAGAGGAAAGAGAGGAGGAGCCACGGGCAACCTAATGGCCGCCGGCAATGGCAGTGGAGATCTAGGTTTCAACGGGGTCACCAGCGATGGAGATGTCGAAGAACTGAGGAATGCAGGAGGGGGCAGCACGTAAGAGCGGTGGCAGAGGTAAAGGACTTGGGCTAATTTTACACACAAGCCCTTCCTTCATTTAATAAAATTTACAAGCCCTCAGGTTCAATGAACCTGGACACCTGCCCATATTTCCATAAATAGCCCTCCACCTAAACCACTATTTTCCAGAAATACCCTCTCACTTAAAACACCAACAACAAGACTCCTACATGGTTATTTAACTGTGGTGCCACTGATACTATGTCATACGATGCCCGAGATTTTCCAATTTAATACTAATCCCTAGAAAAAATCTATTTGTACCGCCAACGGAGGAATCTCCGTAGTGACCGGAGCCGGAAGCATTAATCTTTCCCCTACATTAAGATTACAAAATTGTCTTTATGTGCCAACCCTGTCTCATAAGCTGTTATCAATTAGTCATTTAACCAAAGAATTGCATTGCATAGTACTAATGCATCCAACATTCTGTTTGGTACAGGACATTCGAACAGGGAGGATAATTGGGCGTGATTCTGAGCGTGGAGGTCTATACTTTGTCAATGAGGTGGACCAACACAGCATGGTAGTGCTCACTCATGGAATGATAGACAGGCAAGCCTGGTTATGTCACCGCCGCCTTGGTCATCCATCGTTAGGGTACTTGAAAAGCTATTGCCTAACTTGTTCAATAATTATTCTCAGTTTCCATGTGATACATGTATTTTAGCAAAAAACCACAAACATTCATATCCGCAGCATAATACCAGAACACTCAAACCCATTTTCTCTTATTCATCAGATGTATAGGGACTACTGTTATGCACCGCAACCTCCGGAACTTAATTAAATGAGGAAAGAAGTTTTAAGAAATAATGACCAATTAATTATCAATTAATTTTGGATTAAATATTAGAATTTAAGAACTTAAGAAGAGGGTTTAAGTAAAATACAATTTAGAAATTTCAATTTTGCCCTTCCCCATAACAAAAACTGACAGAGCGTCATTTTCTCCCTATCTATCTCAGAAACGTCGACCCACTTCTCTCCCTAAGCCCTAGCCGACCTTCATAGCAGGTGAAGGAGACAATCTTTGAGAGTGGATCCAAAACCCGTCTGTTTTCCAATCCGATTATCAGTAATCAAAAGCAAGTAATTTTCTTATAAGTTTTTACAATTTGTGAAGGAAAAGGCCTTACTTTGGTATCAAAATTGGATCATCATGCATTATTATACCCTTGTTTATCTATATGTGAATTCTGTGCATTTTCTGTGTTTGGATTTGATGTTTTGGCCATTCTACGTCAAAAATCTAGTTTGATGTTGGTGACTATATGAATCCCTGCAAATCCCTACCCCTTGAATCCCTTTCTAATTATGCTGACAGGATGTCCATTTCTGATTATGCTGACAGGTTCCATGCCTTGGAAAATTTATGCCCATGGTGTGGAAAACAACAGAATGAAGATGCTCAAGTTCGAGCAAGGTCTGAACCCCTGCATTTGGTCAGCTATAGCGGGATCCAGTTTGAAAACTTTTGATGAGATGTTGGATACCTGTTATCGGGTGGAGAGTGATTTGCGTAGATCTGGACCTAGAGAAGCTCGTGACGACAAGGGCAAGAGGCCAAAGGATGAACGGAGTGGAGGTAGACCCAGACGTTGGGTCAAAATTCCTAGAAGAGGTCAGACCGGACAGTTCCAGAGGGCACCGCAGCAGAGTTAGCCTGATCGTCAAGCAGCAGGTGTGTGTCCCCATTGTCAGAAGAATCATGTTGGGGACTGCTGGAAGAAGACTGGAGCGTGTTTCAAGTGTGGTAAGACTGACTACAGAATCAAGGATTGTCCCGAGTGGAAGCTGAGGCCACAGGGAGATTCAGGGCCACAACAACAACAGAGAGCTAGGCCCAGAACCAATGCCAGAGTCCATGTCATGACGGATGCCGAGGTGCAGGAGAATACCGATGTTGTGACAGGTATGATTTAAGTTAAATTTTAGTTATTTAAGTTAGAACTTAATTTTCTTTACGTGAGATTTCCGTGCTATGCTCTTCATGAATAGGTGTTATCCTAGTAAACAATGTGCCTGCGAATGTGTTATTTGATAGTGGTTGCAAGTCACTTATTTATATCTAAGAAATTTGCCAAAAGACTTGACCGTCTGCCCGAGTGGCTTGAGACCCCCTTCAGAGTGCAGGCAGCTGGCGATCAAGCACTGGTCTCACATCATCAGTACGAGGACTGTGAGCTGGAGTTGGATGAGAAAGTGTTTCCTGCCATATTGGTTCCGATTGCGATGCAGGATTTTGATGTGATTTTGGGCATGGATTGGTTGACTAAGTATCATGCCACATTGACTGTAGACTTAAACAAGTGACTGTTAAGGATCTCGAGATGAATGAAGTAACGGTACAAGGAAATGTTAAGCTGACAAAGACCCCCCAAGAAAATTTATTTTGACTGCGGTTAAAGCTTTCAAGGCTTTACAAAAGGGAAGTAGAGGGATTTATGTTTTATGCTATGGATGCTAAGCAGGAGATTCCTCCATTGATCAGATTTCGGTGATCAACGAATTCAAGGAAGTCGGAATTAGAGACCGCAAAAACAGTCTGTAATTGCGACCGTTAAAATCGTCCTTAATTTACGACTGTTGAAGCTGTCGGTAATTTTCGATTGTCAAGTCGTTGATGCGACATCATAAACAGTCGGTAATTTATAACCGTTTTTCTAGACAATCGCTATTGCAAATTTCGTTTACTAACTAGCATTTACTTGTCGCTATTCAGTTTATCGACTATTTATTAAGTTTACCGAACATTTTAGGCGGTTGCTAATTAAGTTTTTTCCTCTAGTGTTAGCATGAACTAGTACTCAATGAAATTAAACTGATTTATTTAAATCAGAAACCGGTGAGCAATAGAGTGGGAAGAAGAATAAGAAAAAAAACAAATGAAAAAGAAGAAGAACCCTGACTAGTAGAAAGTGGAAGCACAAATAGCAAGTTTTGATCAAATATGCTTGGCAACAAAGATCTAGGAAGCTAAAAGGATCACAAAAGAGAAACCCTTAAGAAGGCTAATTTTTCCTTATTCGAATAACAGAATTAAATTCAAATTCAAAAGATCAGAATAAAAGAAATCAAGCCAAACATTCTCATCATAGCTACGAAACTAAACTTGGAAAGCGGACCGGACCTCCTGAACAACACTCTTATCAATTTGGAACGCCTTGGCCAGAATATCCTCGTTAATCGGCAGGGTTGGACGCAAACACAGCTTTGGCTAATGGTAATAGCTCCAGGACTTTGGCTATCAAACACAGAAATAGCCACAGCATTGTCGTATCCAACGTTGCGTTGGAAGTGGACAAGCCCAACTGGGAAGACAAAAACATCACCCTTTTGAAGCTCTTTGGTAATGAGGCGATTTTTCGGGGTTTGAAGTGACAAAGCCCACCTCCAGTTTGCCTTCGAGTACTGTGAGAAGCTCGGTGGCTCGAGGGTGAGTATGGGTTGGGTTAACTCCCCATGGTGCAAAGTCGATACGAGCCATTGAGACGCCAAGGGTGTTGAGCCCTGGCAGCTCGGTTACGGTGACTGGAGTCACTTTGGACCCAAATTGGTTATTGGTGTCTCCTGTTATGTAGTCCTTTGAAGAAGAAATCCTTCGCCTTCACCTTTGCTGGATCCTTGCACACGGCGCCATTAACTCTTGCTGAAAATGTTTGAAATCACATAGACAGATTAGTCATCAAGAGATAAAACACTACAACAACAACTTACCCCATTGCGTTAGAGCCTCCCACCTATGACGGGATACTAGGGGTAGGATGTACCCAACCATACTCATGTGTTAGAAACACATGGAAGTTGTTTCCCGATCACACACTAAAACAGGAAAATGTAAAAACTTATCACAAGCTTTATTCACATTACTTTTACTCTTTTTTGCCACGCAGAAGTCTTGCATAGGCGCGGGGTCAAAGGCCATGGACAGATACAAGAAGCTCAAAGCTAGCAGACTGAGCAAGATCATTTTTTGGGCCATAGTGGAATAAATGTGCCGGAAGGAAGCTAATTTGGCTAAGAAAATGAAGTATAAGAAGATTGATGATGATGACTAATAATATCAACGTGTTTATATAGAGATCCTTGTGGATTTAACTGTGGTCTTGGTCACTGGAATTGGTCTTCAGAAAAATGGCTGGCCAACCACTCAAAAATGACGAAGAAATCAAGATTAGAGGGTTTATGAGGCCTTGTGAATAAAAGATGGTGGCCAGAAAAAGGAAACAAAAAATAAAAAACAACAATAACATTACCATAATGCTTTAAATGCTCCTGTCTATGACGAGGTATAGAGAAGTCGGATATACTCAACCATACTATGTGTTAAAAACACATAAAATGATGATCCATAAAAAATTGTCTAAACCTTTCCTATAGTCTTCTAATAAAATCTTCTGCTGCTACCGCCCTCATTTTTCGCTTAAAAAGATTATTTCTTTTTTTGGTTAACTTGCAGCTGTATATTAAGTTTCGAATTGTTTAAAAGCTTCCTAGAATTACACGTTTGTTTGTTAGCTTTGTTGGAGGAAATGAAAAGATAGTGTAATTGGGCTAAGTTGCAAACCATGTGTAGCAACGCACTTTGAGCCAATATTATAACTAAGGAGTTTTTGATTATCTACACGATGAGTAGAGAATTGTAGGCTGTTGAATCACTCAATTACGGTACCGAGTGAATGAGAAATTAATGCTCAAAATAAGGGAAGAAATCAGCTCAGCTCGGTCCGGACCTGGGCATGAGCCTAGGTAACGGACTGAGCCGCCGACCTGAAAGGCTCAGGTTATGGACTGGGCTACAGGCCGGACTGCAGGCTGAAGACTGCAGGCCGATTCCAGTATCACCATGTCAGATCACGTCAGCCCGGGTGGAGGTTGTTATTTTCAAACTCGCCAGGTTGTTGAGATAGGATGGCGGTTAAATTTGAAAGGTTGTTCAGATTTATTCGGCTGAGCTGACCTGAAGTTGTTATGATCTGAAGACTCAGATTGAACAGCTAGTTGATCTGACGGCTAGGAGGCAGACCCGGTGCGGTTCTAATCTAACGGTTCAGGCCGAGGCGGTATCTGATCCTACGGCTGAGATTGAAGCGACTGTAACAGCTGAACTCAGCACAGTGTGATCTCTGTGAACACACCTATAATAATTCACGAATTCTTCTATTCTCTGCAATTCCCCTCTCTCTGCATCTTCATACTTCCCAAACAGTCTACATTCCAGTATACCTAGAAGGTGAGGACACTCTTAAAGGTTTGTGGAGTTCAGCGTTGTAGTGCCACATGTCTGAACCGCTCTCCGTTGTATCATGGGAGACGGTTGCTCCTCTGGTTGGGCACAGTGTACCGGAGCAATAACGTCTTAAGGACAGAGTCCTGGACTCACCTCGGATCTCTGCTCTGCTGAGCTGAGAAGGTTATTGTCAAGCCGAGCTCTGCTGTGTGCTGAGCTCAGCCATATGTGGGAAGAACGCAGCACTGATATAGTGTTGGTGTGCTGAGCTCTGCTTTGTGCGGGGAGCTTTGCTGATCGGCTAGGAACATTCGTTGTTCTGGAACATCGTCTTGCTGAGCTCTGCTTTGTGCTGAGTTCTGCTGTTCGGCTGAGGACATTCGTTGTTCTGCAGCTCGGCCGTGCTGGGCTCTGCTTGGCTGAAGCGGCTGAAAGTACAACTCTCAATTGTTGTGCTGAGGTGCCGAGATCGGAGGTCAATGATCAGCACAAAACGCAAATATAATTGCGCTATCTGAACTGTCTTTACCTAAGTAGATCCACTAATCTACCCAGATTTCAGTTCAGGTCGATGTTGACCTCGTTAGGTCGGCCATTACTGTACATAAGTCAATTTATCTGAATTATTTCCAACCAGCTTTAGGGCGCTTAAAATATGAGGAGAAAATTTCAAACTTGAAGATAAACACGACATATGGCACAGTGCACTAGTAGTCCCTTTACATTATGTTAAAACTTGATATCGACAAGAATCTAAACATTGACCAGAGAGCGACGTTTTAGTACACTATTGATGGGAAATCCAGACAACTTCGTAGTTTCAGCCCTTAGACATATGTTTTAATGACTGGCTTTTATATCACATTAAATCTCTATTATTGTGTTATTTATACAGGTACATAGAGAGCCCGAGGTCTCATCGGAAGCAAACTCTGTATCATTTGGGATAGAGGTATTATTTACCTGTCGCTCACCCTGTCCAGACCCTAACGATAGTCTTTGCTGTTATTGGGATATGATGAGTATGATTGATTGATTGATTTTATATAGGCACCTACTTAAAGCTCATACGTGAAAACCGTATCATAGAGCATATTTAGGTTTTGTTTTAAGCGCTCTTAAAATAATGGGTAATTGTCTCCATTTGAGTTACTAAATGTATCATGAAAGAGTCAAACATATTGTTAAACGATAATTTTCATTCAAGCGACAAAATAGAATAACTTTTGCTAAAAAAAAAACAGTACTAAAGACAATTCTACAGATTTATTAACAAAACCTCATTCAGTTTGTAAACTTGGACAATATTGGCGAACTTACGTAGAAGGTCATGAATTTGTTACTATTTTTTTTTTCTGTGACTTAGTCTTAATGTGGATATTTGTTAGGTAGTGTAACAAAGTCCTATTTATAAGTATTTGGTTTCACCCCTAAAAACAATAGATTGGATCTCCCGCATCGAGTAGCTGTGCCGACGGTCAAAAAAATAAAGATTACTTTAGTATAATACCGATGTCGAAAACATAGTCCAAATATGTGTGTAATCTTTATTACTTTGCTCGAAACAACGAACCAAGTCTATTCAGCATAACACATCCGATCTTTATGAGCTAGAGGTTATTCAAGGTAGCCTTTGGACTTAAACTGTGAATGCATGTACTCCATTGCTTGAGTTTCGGTTCAAAAGATAACCTCCTTCAGCAAAAACTTCAGTGCCTACTCATGTCAAACTCAGTACATTTGATTATATGTCTGAAGCCAAGTAAATTCACCTCGGCTGAATAAGACGCTTAACTCTGCCAGATTGCTTAAATATACAGGCAGAGCAGGATACAACTACACGCCTTATGGCAATTGAAAACTTAGAATTATTCTAAGTAATTATTTCAAGGCATCACGCAGTATGATCTCGGCTAAAGCAGATCAAGTTTAATAGCTCAGCTCAGTGCTCAGGCAGACCTCATTCTTAGCCAATTCTTGCCTCAGCTCGGCAGAATAACAGGTTTATTCAAAAAACTTAAAGCTTACTAACTTGGTCTATTTTTATTGACTGTAAAGTTATAAGTTTGCTAAGTGCAAGACGGACATTGAATCTCGACAACAAGTTTGAAAATTACACCTGGCCGAAATTCTGAAGTAAATGAGCATAATGGAATGAAGAGCAACAATTGCAAAATGATAAAATACTTACAAAATTTTCATTGATAAGAATTTCAAGTGCAAAGTACAGAGTACAAGAGATATCTGCTCAGCCCTATTACAAAAAGTCCTAAGCCTTATCCTCGGCTTTCCTCAAGTCAGCACCGTTCAAAAACTGCTCAAATTGAGAATTGAACTCTTGAATATCATTAGTTAGCTGGGGATCCTTCTTATTCAGTTGGGGGCAGACTTCTGAGCAGATTTCAACTGCCTTTGTTTGTCCAATCTCTATAGCTGTGCTCTGCAACAGCACCATATTCTCTTCAAATAGCTGAGATCTTCTGAACTCTAAAACTGCTTTGGCTTCAGCTTCAGCCAATTGCTGAGACTGACGAGCTAGCTGTTCTTCCAGAGTTTCCTTCTGCTGCAGCAGAGCAGCTTTATCTTTCTTTAAGGAGTCAGCCGCGGACAAAGCTTAAGTTGAAGAAAGCTTCAGGGTGGCTACTTTGTCTTCCAGCTCATCTACTTTGGAGTTGGAAGTGGCCCACTTCACGTCGGCCTCTTCCTTCCCCTGGCGAAGGGATGAATTCTCTGCCTTTAGAGTAGCAATCTCCCTTGCCTGCTCAGCCATGAGCTGATTATTTTGTTCAAGCTCCTTTGACTTAGCCTTGAAAGCTTCATTGAACTTCTCTCCCCGAGAATGGATCTCCAACTCTTGAGTTCGGACATGCTCATTAAAACAGTTAGAAAGTTCAAACATTTCTCAAATTACAACATAAAGAAAATTTACTTACCAAGGCCAGATTAGACTGAAAAACTTCACTCAGTTTTCCCAGGAAGCAGCCTCAAACCGCTGCCGATCCAGGGGCAGAACCGTCACCTTGTTTAATCGTCTTGCTGTGGCCGAGTCCTCAGCAGAATCTTGATCGGAAAAACCAACGAGGGCCGGTGTCGGAACCTCAGATGGCTGAGGTGGGGGCACTTCGGATGGCTGAGGCGGGGCCATCTCAGAAGGCATGGAAAGGCCCGCATCTTGGCTCCAGGAAGAACCTTCACCCCGATGCCTCTTTCTTTGGTGAAGGCTTGAGCCATCACCAACTTTTGCCGATGGTTGAGATTCAGCAGTGGCCAGAGCGTGAGGATTAATCTCGTTTTCCTCATCTCTTATCTCTACAATCGGCAAAACTGCAAAAGTACATCATAATACAAGTTAATGTCAAAACTTGGCATGATAAAAGATGATATCCAGGAAAGATAAGTACCTAGTTCAGGCTCATCCTGAACAGACTCAGCCCTAGGAAGAGTTGGAGGCATGGCTGAGGCAGAGGTCATCCCAGCAGAAGCAGCTACAGACTGTCGTCTGGATTGGCGAGCTCTTTTTCGGGCTGCCATCTCGGCCATCTTATCAGCATATTGCTGCTACCAGAAGCCATTGAGCTTGCATAAGGAACAAGACAGTTATCAACTGAAAGTTAGATAAACACAAAAATTGAAGCAAACAGGGACCAACATCTGACTATTGCTAGGCTGTCTGGAGTAAGTGGTCGATAGTTATGACCCAAAGCAAAATGGTCTAGGTCAGCCGCCTCCAGAATGGTGGAGTCCACTTTCTGCCAGTCAATCACAACAGGCAGATTCTGAAGTGTTGCCGCTTCATTGCAGTGCTCTGCGCTCGGCTTCATATTGTTTGCCTTGCCAGATTGCCAGACGTTCCATTTTGGCAGTTCATCTTTTTTGATATAGAAAAATCGACCTTTCCGGTTCTTTGTAAATGTCGGGATTTTGATGGCAAGATTGAACTCATTGGTGGGAGCTCATTTACTAAAATAATACCAGTTATCCGAGACTCTACAAGAAAAAGACCTCTAAAAACACTAAGATGGAATGGAGACTCAATTATTCGGAGAAAAAGAAAATAGCAGAAAATGATCTTCTGACCGTTTGGTTTTATTTGGGGAAGTCTGAGATTATAGGAATGAAGGATACAGACAAGGGGTTCAAGAACAGGAAGATTGAACCCCGATTTGAAATACTCTTCATAAATAGCTTTATAATCCTTTGGGGGATCATAAGTTGTATGACCGGGCAGAGGCAGAAGAGGGCTGAACCGGTCTAGGTCAAATTTATACCTCTTGCATATCCGGTTCAGCTCGGCCTTGGATAAAGTACAGAAGGATTCTTGGACATGAACAGAGGGCATACCCCTATTAATTTACCCCTGGATATAGAGATGGGGCCCTCTGCAGAGCCGAAGGATTTACAGCCGCCGGAGCAGGAGCAACCTCTGCTCGCTCCGGCAAGGAATCGACCACGGTGATGGCCCTTATAGACCGAGCAGCTCCACCAGCGGTTTTGCGCAACCTTACTAGCGGACGGTCGTCACTGGAGACCGTCATACCAGACGAAGAATTAGGATTTTCTCCACCACCGCCGGCGTAAGAAGCACCTTCAGAAATATTTTGAGAATCATGAGAAGAAGCCATTGCAGAAGCAAGAATAAGACTTACAGAGAAGTTAAGCTGAGGAAAAGCGAAGAGACAGCCGGAGGAAACAGAGAGCGCCGGAGAAAACTTGGTAAGGAACGCGGGAGAAGAAGAGAATTTGAGGGAAAAGGAGATGGATGACAGCAGAAGGAAGAAATGAATTTCTGCTTCCCAATCCCTATTTATAGCCCCAGACCAGCCATCCCAAAAGCATCTTGAGGGTTTCGTCCCTGGTACCTTCAACCGCCGAAAGTGAAAAAGGGTGTAACTGATGCTTCGCAATCTGCGCAAACAGTAAATGCGCAGTACAACCCAACCAAAGGCAGACACGTCACTACTTGACAGGACAGCGCATTAAAGGCTCTGAATCGATTAGCCTGTCCTTCTTGCTCGGCTCGGCCAAACTAATCTGGAGGCAAAGTGATGAGACAAAAATATCCCAAGGCAAGACAAACAGTCAACGTAAATCAGGCTCATTTATGTGACTAAGTCAATCTCAGCCAAAAGACATCAGCTTCGGCCATCATCATCTACAATTGAAGCAAGTCAACTAAAGTAATTAAGGCAGACACAAGTATAATTCTTGATCAGCTCGGCTACAGACCTGAGTCAGGTCAGCTCGGCCGTCCTTCAATCTGATTGAATACAAACAGTTCTAGCTAGTCAGCTCAACTACATCTTCTGACTTGTTTATGAAGCACCTCGGGTCAGCAATTATTCAATATGGCCAGAAATGGTTAGAACTGTAACCAATCTCCTGAGACCAGCTCTGCATACTGCACCTTGGTTCAACAATGTATTAGTTAATCAAGACAACCACTTCTGGTCAACCTCAGTAAGCGGATATTCAAATATCAGATCAACCATGCATCACAAAGAATCAAGCTTGGCCTGGCCTCGGAACAACCTCAGTCTCAGCTTCCTAATTGCTCTAAGATCTAGCTTGGCCTTAGCCTCATATATTGCTCTGAATGACTCGGCTAGTTCAGACAATATTTTTATCCACTGCCGTCTGGGACTCGTCAAGACAATTCTGCAAATATTTTCCAGGTGTCAATCATCTCTTGGCTAAGTACAGAGTCATTATTGCTGGTTGCCTGCATGTCATAGGCTCAGCTACTGGTGCATCCACTTGCACATGCACTTGTCCAATCACAATGCACATCTACAGCAGACAAGGTAGCCCTCTTACACACGCAATAGTCCCATCATCGGGCAGAGGGACATATCTCATCAATTTTGTGCATAAAAGGACCTCCTACCAGACGAAGAAAAGGGAGCCCAACTGAAACTTTCGAGTCTTCTTATCCGACTTCATCACTAGTCCTGGTCATAAAATATACAGAGAATAGTGGGAGGCTTTGTTCTTTCCTTATCATAACACGCTGAAAAAGTGTAGAAAAAATGTATATTATTTCCATGTTAAAACTAATGACAATCCATATGATTGTAGTATCCATGGAATGAGAAATATAGGTGATAGCGTGACTCAATGAAATTATATGCTAAAATTAGACTTCTTGTAGTTTGTTAGCTGAAGTTGCGCGGGTCAAAAAACCCCTAATGCTGTTGCTATGACTTTTTTGTTTCCATTTTTATATCATTTGATCGAAACAGCTTGACACAATTTTCATTATATATAATCAGAAAATAATCACTATGTGTTTTTAATACAATTTTAATTATGTATCACCTGGAAACAACCAATGTGTGTTTTTAATACATGAATATGGTTGTATACATCTGATCCTCTCATACCATGTCATAGACAAGAGGCTCTAAGAAAATTTACACCGGTTTTCTTTCGCGGAGAAGACACATAACCAAAACCACGTAAATTCTTCTTGTTCTTTACTGAATCTGGTTTCTTGTGTTTTTTGATTTCTATTACACGACAACTTGAACCAAAGACATGTCCCTAAGGTTGCGATGGTGTCAAATTCCTTACAATTCACAATGTAATTTCAACAATATCAATAGAACAACAAAGTAGAACGAAATTAAGGGAAAACTATGCTTGAGAGAAGATAGAGAAACAGTTGAGGAAGAAAGGATAACTACTCATTCAAGAATCAAGAAAATGAAACCACGTTTGATTACAACTGATTTCAGCTCTTATAGCTGAAGGAAGAAGATAAACCGCAAAATTACAAAACATGATATTTTTACTAAAACACCTCTATTACTAAAATAAGGGTATTATTGTTTTTTCACACGGATTAAATTCCTACCACCAACGTAATGTTTCTCTTTTCTTCTTCCTGGTTGTCTTGCCTGTTGAAAAACTTGGCTCGATATGGTACCAAACATGAACAAGAGATATTCAAATGAAATCACTTTATGACATGAATTTGATGTTCAATAAATGACTAAGAACATCATACAAAGGGGGTCTGATATTTGAAGAGTATGAATGAATTCAGTGACAATAAACATATGTAACCAATAACTATTTAATAGTCAAAGATGCTAGAATGAAGAAATCAACAATAGTATGACGCTCGACAGAAGGACAAATAGAAGAATAAAGCCGAGACGAGACTCGAGATGTCTCTAAAATTAAAGCAATTTTGCCTTCACCATTGAGCAAGGTGAACTTCAGACAAATACTTCGCAGCATATAACATCTTACTTCCTTTTGGTTGCTCTCCAAGAGAAAGTTTGAACTCGCCCGTAGAAGTGATTGTTGTTAGAGGAAATAAGAGAGAAAGAAGAGAGGATAAATTTCCTGCAGAAATCATCTAAGGTTTCACCAACTTCAAGTGTTTTTTCCATCTTTTTCTTTAACATGTCAAAGCCTTCTTCATATAGGCTTCAAGTGGTTAATTAACCTCTTAAAGACACCTTTCTGCAGAGAATTTGACCTCCAAGTTGGTTGGTAATCGTTGGTTATCATTCTAATAGAAAGGAGATGTCATATGGTGCAAGAGTTGCATCTTTTATGAACAGACGGACACTTTAGGCGCCTTATGTAGGCATTCGAAGTGTTCTGGAAGCTTGCTGGAACACTTTGAACTCCTACATCAGGAGCTTCATGTCACTTAGAACGCCTACATCAGGCGCTTCATGTGACATCAAACGCCTGTACAAAACGACATCAGGCGCTTCATGTGACATCGAACGCCTGTACAAAACGACATCATGCGCTTCATGTGACATCGAACGCCTATACAAGGCGTTCGAAGTGTTCTGGAAGTGTTTCAGAATATTTCGAACGCCTACATTAAGCGCTTCAAGTGTTTGGAACGCTCCCATTTCCTTCCATTGTTCATATAAAACACTCCTAACTTCACCCAATCTCCTATCAATGAGTCACATAACATTATACAAGGTTGGATCACAAGATTTAAAGTACTTTTTAAGTACTTTTCTAACAATCCCCCACATGATCCAAGCTTGTATAATCACACATCCAAACGATAACAAACTAACCTCTCTATTATTAACAATGCGAAGACAATGACACATAACGGATACGATGACTTGTGGTCTTGAATCGCCGGTAGTACAAGTGGAGTTATATAAACGAGAATAGGATGAACTTCGTCTTGAATCATATTCTACTATTGTTTATATGAACAGCCACGAGACATGTCATTGTCTCCTCACTTCACCAAGTTCGCGGTGTGGTGTGAAATCGGCCATGCACCTATGCCAGGGTTCATAAGCACTTTAGAGAGTTTTCTAGACTCTCACAAGAAGCGGCACCACCTCCATACTTATATAGGTGAAATTCATCAAGTGTGTATTGCTCACACTACCATACAACATGGCTATGAATTTTCATTAAGGGATTCTCGAAATCTCACCCTCAATTCTTGCAGCAAGTACTATCTTCAACTACACCATAGGGAGAGACAACGTTGATAGTACTGAATAGAATTCTTTTGTGACTTGTTTTTACCACATTGAACTCCGTTAGTAGGATCTCTGCTAATAGTGAGTTGGGTTCCCGCCACATAAAGCTCACAACAATTGGAAAGTCTCATCCCCCTCGATGTTAATGTGGGTCTCTCTCATAGACCTCGCACTGGCCATATTTTACCCAAGGAAGCTCATGATAATGCACAATCTCATGAGAAATCCTTTCAGTGATTTTCTTTAACAAATCACTCAACATAATAGGATGATTTTTCAACAAGCAAATCAGCAAACTTAAGATGATGTTCAACACGTAAATCATTAAACCTAAGATAATTTTTCCGTTAAATAAATTATCAAACTTGATGATTCACCACCAAACAAATTATCAAACTTAGGATGATTTTTGTCAAGCAAATCATCCAACTTATGATGATTTTTATCAAGCAAATCATCAAACTTGTGATGATTTTTATCGAGCAAATCATCAAACTTGTTTCTACAGACTGAATCTTATAAGCATGATCACTAGTATCATTAACAACTTTATCCAAGAGTCAGTTTTATCAACAACAAATAGCCAAGCATGATGAACTCATCAAAACATCACACCAATTAACTATATTTATATGCTTGCAACTATTCTTTAATCATCACAACACATTATCATCATCAATTTCCAATATAAGCATCAAGCAAGCTTAACAAGCTTACAAACACGCAACTTTTTTTATTAACAAACCACATGAATATTATCATGGTGCGTCATAAACATCAAGCAAGCCTATCACCCTTATAGACTTGGATTATTAATCATCAAACGACTAGAACAACATAGTGACCATTACTTTGGTAATTAAACAACACAAGTTATTTTCATGCTCAAATAACGTTGTTCTTAAATGGAAGTATTAAAGGGCTAGACTGCACATTTCACCTCAATCTATATTAATCACATACCACACTTTTATCCATCATCAATAATTACTTCAACATTATCTTTAACTGATCACATAGTAACAAGCAACTCGCTATGGTATAGATTAATTCAAAAGGCTTTCAACAATGAACATAGACTCAATTCTCTATGTCACTTTAGAGTAAACTCCAACAATCTTCTTATGAACCAGAATTCATAAGGAACTAGCCATTTTGATCCTACAATCATACCATAGTTTCACACTAATTCATCAACCTTACATTTAGTTTAGTCCTTTTTCATACTTCACTAAATGTAAGACTAACGCTTTCTTAAACATGGTTTTTTAAATGCTAACAACTAAAACTAGAAATCTAACATCTATGATTTCTAAGTTTTCACATAGCATAAAAACATTTTATCGGAGAACAAACACCTTGAATAAGAAACTTCACGTATAATTAAGCAACATCATTAAGCCATGAACATAACTAAACTTAGTTATTCCATTTTCAACATGAAGTTCTTCTAGTATCAACAAACCATTAAAATTCATCTCTTAGTACTTCACTTACCATAGAAAGCTTACAAATGTCTAAGACTAGAAACTTGATTTCCATAAGTTTATCTTCATGATAAACAACTAGTCTTAGTCAACCCATTTTCAACAAGAAACTTTATTCATGAAGGATGAAAGCAATCTATCTAATCTTTCCCTATTAGATTTCTTATTCTTTACTATAGAATACTTTTATTATACACAAATAGGATTCTTCACATTTCAACTTCTAAGCCTATTTCTCTTTTCATGAAACTCTAAGTTGAAATGCAAAACAAATTACACACATTAAAATATATATTTAACACCATATTTAAATGGAAATAAATACATGTGTCTATTTCTTCACAATCATACAAAACATATTTCTTATGTCTTAGTATTTTCCTTCATTTTCTCAACAAATTAGCAAGACTCATGTTCTTGTCTCTCACCATGCATAATACACGAAATGATTTCACATAAACTAGATGCAAATCTATTAAGACTCATAAATCACATATACAACACAAAACAAACATTAAAACCCTTGTTTAATAGCAACTCAGAAATCATTCTTACATGTGTAAGAATATCACACATATTGCCAACTCCAGTTTTTGTAGACAAAGTTAACTTTAAGTGCACCTTCTACTATCCAAAGTATTGGATTTATAGTGCATCATTAAAGAAACTAAGCTACCTCTCTACTGGTTGCAACAAACTTGATAGATATAGTCTATCATCCTTTCCGAGGAACTATCAACAAGATTACCTCATAGAAGACCGTTGTGATCTCCTTATCCTCCACCATGTTGATACTCCAAGCAACTTCTCCTCTTCATCTTGTTAGCCTTCATCTTCCATCATAGTGTAGGAATTGTCTGTCCATGTCCTCCTATGGAGTTTCTTCAGTTGACGTCGATCATGAAGACAGCTAAATGAATGGCATCTACCCCCACAGGCTGAAGGAAATTGAAATGATATCACATTTATCCCATTATAAAAATAATGATTTTCTAAGATCTTTTCATCAATGATTCAACCCCCACACTTTACTGGAAATGAGACTGAAGAATGACAAAGGAACAAGACTTCTTTGTGTGGATCAAACTTGAATATATAGGAATCCAAGAACTGTTTGGGAACCATATCAACTAAAAATTGCTTTAAGACTGTTGGAAAATTTGGCTCGATATGGTACCAAACATGAACAAGAGATATTCAAATGAAATCACTTTATGACATGAATTTGATGTTCAATAAAATGACTAAGAACATCATACAAAGGGGGTCTGATATTTGAAGAATACGAATGAATTTGGTGACAATACACATATGTAACCAACAACTTTTTAATAGTCAAAGATGCTAGAATGAAGAAATCAACAATAGTATGACGCTCGACAGAAGGACAAATAGAAGAATAAAGCCGAGACGAGACTCGAGATGTCTCTGAACTTAAAGCAATTTTGCCTTCACCGTTGAGCAAGGTGAACTTCAGACAAATGCTCCCCAGCATATAACAGCTTACTTCCTTTTGGTTTCTCTCCAAGAGAAAGTTTGAACTCGCCCGTAGAAGTGATTGTTGTTAGAGGAAATAAGAGAGAAAGAAGAGAGGATAAATTTCCTGCAGAATCTATTTAAGGTTTCACCAACTTCAAGTGTTTTTTCCATCTTTTTCTTTAACATGTCAAAGCCTTCTTTATATAGGCTTCAAGTGGTTAATTAACCCCTTAAAGGCACCTTTCTGCAGAGAATTTAACCTCCAAGTTGATTGGTAATCGTTGGTTATCATTCTAATTGAAAGGAGATGTCATATGGTGCAAGAGTTGCATCTTTTATGAAGAGACGGACACTTTAGGCGCCTTATGTAGGCGTTCGAAGTGTTCTGAAAGCTTGCTGGAACACTTCGAACGCCTACATCAGGAGCTTCATATCACTTAAAACGCCTACATCAGGCGCTTCACGTGACATCAAACGCCTGTACAAAACGATATCAGGCGCTTCATGTGACATCAAACGCCTTGTATGTTCTGGAAGTGTTCTAGAACACTTCGAACGCCTACATTAGGCGTTTCAAGTGTTTGGAACGCTACCATTTCCTTTCATTGTTCATAAAACACTCCAAACTTCACCCAATCTCCTATCAATAAGTCACATAACATTATACAAGGTTGGATCACAAGATTTAAAGTACTTTTCCAACATTGCCACGCACCTACTATTTCCTCTTCTTGATCTTCCTGTTTCACGTGCCTTTTCCTTTCCAATTTCAGTTATTTCAGCTCCGCGTGACATGACTAACTCTCAGCCTTTAACCTTCTGCCTTGTATCTTCCTCATTGGTCTAGCTCATAGGTGTTTATATTCATTACGCAACTATTTGACCAAATACATGCTGGCTATTTCTCCTGCATATGACCTCCTTCTTTAACAGATGGCTGTGTTGGCTAGTTCATTGGACCTAATGCAAAGTTTGATGTCAGAAAGTTTGACGTTTCTGGGAATTTCGGTATATGGTAGACATGTGTGAAGGATATATGGTGTAGTCAGGCTTGGAAAGGACTCTTCGACAAAAACAACCTGTTGATATGTCTTGTAGATGGCGTGATGTATCATGTCGTGGATGAAGATTCTGTCAAAATTCATGTGATATTCAGAATTAACAATCAAATTGATCAATGTACAATGAACTAAGAACGAATGTGAAAGGAGAAAACAAATGACGAGCAAAAGGATGCTCTGACGCCAAAGTTGAATGTCTTCAACTCGAGGAAAAAACGAAAGAATCAGAAATTTTATTGTGCTAACTCACTTAGCAGTACAATCATTACTTGTATTTATACTAGTCTAAGGAACTATCTAGAAACTAAAATTAACACGTGAGAAGTAAGCTGGTTCAATGTTGAAGCAGTAGCTTCTGCTGCAGAACACCAAGCGTGCCACCGTGCCAACCTTGCCATGTGTGCCAAGACTAATCGTGCCATGTACGCCAACCATGCCATACGTGCCAAGACTAAGCGTGCCATGTACACCAGCCGTGCCACTCGTGCCAAGACTAATCATGCCATGTACGCCAACCGTGCCATGCGTGCCAAGACTAAGCGTGCCATGCACCACCGTGCCATGCGTGCCAATGTCATCTGATTACAGACTCCTTTTTCTTCTTATCTTCATCTGCATCTTTAACACCCCCCTCAATTCTGACTTCTTGTAAATGTTGCAAACTCCTAAAGCAGAAGTCAGAAATTGCAGTCTCTGTGAACTCAATGGCTTAGTAAACAAATCAGCCACCTGAAGCTCAGTCTTGACTGGCATTGGCTTGATCACCCCTTCTTGAAACTTGTCTCTAACTACATGACAGTCCACTTCTATATGTTTTGTTCTTTCATGAAACACTGGATTTTCTACTATATATATGGCACTCTTATTATCACAAAACAGCTCTACAGGTTCTTTCTGTTCTACCCCCAAATCCTTCAACAGATAAAGCAACCACTGTACTTCACAAGTAGCTGCAGCAAGTGACCTGTACTCAGCCTCTGAAGAGGATCTTGACACTGTAGATTGTTTCTTTGCTTTCCAAGATACTAGAGCATCACCAAAGAACATACAATACCCTGTAACAGATCTCCTGGTTTCAGTACACCCACCCCAGTCTGAATCTGAATAAGCTTTAAGCAATTTTGAACCTGTGCTAGGAAACAACAGTCCTTGACCAGGACTACCCTTCAGATACCTAAGCACCCTATGAACAGCCTTCATATGCATTTCTGTGGGACAATCTAAAAACTGGCTTAATTGTTGGACAGCATACGAAATATCAGGCCTTGTAATAGTAAGATACAATAACTTGCCAATAATCCTCCTGTAACAAGACACATCTGAAAATAAAGGTGAATCATTATGTTCCAGTTTTAGATTCTGCTCCATAGGTGTCAAAACAGGTTTAGCTGCCAAAAAACCTGTCTCTTCTAACAATTCCAGTGCATATTTTCTTTGACAAATCATAAACCCCCCCTGAGACCTTGCCACTTCAAGCCCCAGAAAATATCTAAGAACACCTAAATCTTTGATTTGAAATGTAGAATGCAAATGCTCTTTCAGATGTTGAATATGAGATAATGAATCACTAGCTACAATAATGTCATCAACATAAATGAGCAAAGCTATGAAAGAATCTGAAGTTCTTTTAGTGAACAAGGTGTAATCATTTTTAGACTGTGTATAACCCTGAGACAGTAAGTACAAAGTAAGCTTTTCATTCCATTGTCTACTGGCTTGTTTAAGTCCATAAAGAGATTTCTGAAGCCTGCAAACTGCATTAGGGATGGATGACTGGACACCTTGAGGCAACTCCATATAAATCTCCTGATATAGATCACCATGAAGAAAGGCATTATTGATATCTAATTGATGCACATGCCAATGATTCACAGATGCCAAAGCCAAAATAGACGCACAGAAGTCATTTTGGCCACAGGGGAAAAGGTATCAACATAATCTATACCTGGTTGCTGGGTGTACCCCTTAGCCACAAGCCTGGCTTTATACCTCTCAATAGAGCCATCTGCCTTGCGTTTGACCTTGTAAACCCATTTACAGCCAATAGGCTGCTTACCCAGTGGCAAGGGAACAATGTCCCAGGTATGTGTGGCCTCTAAGGCTGCCAACTCAAGCTGCATAGCTTGCTGCCAGGCTGCTGATGCAGCAGCCTGCTGATATGTCACAGGTTCTTGTTCAGCACTGATGCTGAGGATGTAGGATCTGTATTCAGGAGCCAAAGCTTCAAGAGAGTGATATGCTTGTATAGGATATGGCACAGGGCCAGAAGAATCAAAGACGTCAGAAGAATGACTAAGATTACAATAGTAATCCTGTAAGTATGACGGGGCATGCCTAGATCTAGTATGTCTGTGATTAGAACCTGATACTGGAGGCAAATGAACTTCCAACTGAGTTACAGGTATCTGATCATTTGGAAGGAATCCTGAAGCCTTGGAGGACGAATTAGGAGAAGATGACACTGAAGGCAATGGTGACTCTGAAGGAGACACAGTGTCACTTGAATGAAGAGTATCAGGAGAAGGTGGCAACTCATGTAAGGATGTACTTGAGTAGGAGATGGACAAGAACTCAGAGGAACGTCAGCCACAGCATGAGGAACTGGGACTGACGCCGCTGGCAAAGAAGATCCATTGGAAATGGAAATGAACTTTCATAAAACATAAATCTCTAGACACAATAGATTTGTCTTCCAGTTTTTGAAGGATATACCCCTTTGTATTCATAGGAAAACCAAGAAAAACACAAGGCATAGACCTGGGCTCAAATTTTGCCTTATGAGGGGTGTTGTCACAAGCAAACGCCAAACACCCAAATACTCTCAATGAATATAAACAGGTTGATTCTGATGTAAAACCTCATAAGGAGTCTTATTTTGAAGTACGGGTGATGGCATCAAATTTATTAAATAAGTGGCATGCTGAAGACAGAATCCCCAATACTCAATAGGCAATGAGGCATGAAACCTAAGTGCTCTAGCTACAACCAAAAGGTGTTGATGCTTCCTCTCAACCACCCCATTTGTTGGGGAGTATAGTTACAGGTTGTCTGATGAACTACCCCATGTTGCATATAAAACTCAGACATTTTGAATTCAAGTCCATTATCACTCCTAACAACCTTGATACGAACATTAAATTGAGTAAACACATAGTGAAAGAAGCTCTGCAAAACTTGCCTAACCTCAGACTTTGCTTTAAGGAGATATATCCAAGTATACCTTGAACAGTCATCAACTATGGTCAGAAAATATTTTTGACTGTACATTGTAGGGTGCCTATAAGGGCCCCAAATATCAACATGAACAACATCAAAAGGAAGCTTAGAGGCTGTAACAGAAGTGGGAAATGGTGACCTCTTCAATTTTGCTAAGGGACACACTGTACAAACATTATTCTGATTAAAAGAAGGTATGTCTGGATGTAGCCTATGCAACTCTTGTATTCTAGTGGATGAGGCATGCCCAAGTCTGGCATGCCACAGATACGCATCAGACTCAAGACTGGTAGAAGACAAAGCAGAAGGCAAAGGACATGTACTGGATACTTCACATTGCAGAGCTACACTGGAATCATATATGTAATAAAGCCCATGATGCTTCTTAGCTGAACCAATCATCCTCCTGGACAACTGATCCTGAATCAAACAACCAGAATCATGAAATGAAACAAGCAGATGTGGAGAGTCAGTAAGCTTGCTGAGAGAGACAAGGTTGAAAGAAAACGAAGGAACGTATAAAACATCCTTCAAGATCAGACCACTATGCAAAACAACGATTCCTTTGTGAGTGGATTCAACTGTGACATTGTTAGGAAGCTTAATAGAGACATGATCAATAGGATTATAAGACTGAAATAACGACAAGGAACATGAAATGTGATCAGTGGCTCCTGAATCCAAAATCCACACACAATCAGTGCTTACAGATTGCTTACCTGTGAGACATACCAGTCTGTGCCGTCATGACAGCTCCTTGTACCTCCTTATTTCCATTGCTTCCTGAAACAACATCATCAACATCCAACAACTTCAGTAGTTTAGTAAACTGTTTTTGAGTAAGAGATTGCGTAGGTTGTGAAAACAAAACAGACGGAGGCAATTCAACACAATTCGAAGATCTCTCTTCAACTGTTTCAACAGCATTCACTTGACTTTTAAACTTGAATCCGGGGGGAAATCCGTGCTTTCTGTAGCATCTGTCACTCGTATGTCCAATCATACCACAGTGATTACATTGCAGGCGCTTATTTCCTTCTTGATAAAATCTTCCATTACCTCTTCTATATGATTGTCCTTGCCTTTTATTAGCATACGCATTTGCTACAAGTCCTTCCTGATCATCACAATTCGCAGCCAACGCAGTAGGTGCATTGCTAAAACCAGTTGACACAGCATTATTAGAAATTTTCCTTTCAAACTTTAATGCCATTGCAAAAACAGTCTTAATATCTGGTAGAGGAGTCATCACAAATACTTGTGATCTCACTGGATCAAATTCCTCATTCAGTCCTTTAACAAACTTTATGACGTAGTCACTTTCAATGAATTCATTCACCTTTTTAGTTATGTCACACACACATAAGGCAGTCACATTTGGTATGGATCTTAGAGAGCTAGTTCTTCCCATAGTACTTTCAATTTCGTAAAATAATCATTTACGCTAAGACTTTCCTGTTTTACAGCATAAAATTCACATAGTAAATCAGATAATCTGAATGGATCACCACTTCCATACCTCATAGCTAGATCATTCCATACATCCAGAGCACTATCGTACCACATTACACTTGCGCAATTGAAGGAGAGACGCAGTTCATGATCCAGGACTGAATCATGGTGTTTACCTGCCTCCATTGCTGAAATTGAGGATCATTCTGTGCAGGTTTAGGTATAGATCCATCGATAAAACAGGTCTTATTCTTCACTAGCAACGCCATTTGAAATGTTCTGCTCCATGAGTGGAAATTATGCGGATTGAGAGGAGGTTGAACCAGAACGATAGCTGGACTGTCATTCGGATGCAAGTAGTACGGGCTACTTGCTGGATTCTCATTGCTCACATGATTAATTCGTGAGCTAGATGAAGCAGCACTTGTATTCGCCATGTTTACACTATAGTAAAGTGATTTACGAAAGGAAATACCGATGTGACGTAGAGTTTGATCAAGATCTTTCAAGGAGTTAGTAACGAATTGTCATGGCTCTGATACCATGTCAAAATTCATGTGATATTCAGAATTAACAATCAAATTGATCAATGTACAATGAACTAAGAACGAATGTGAAAGGAGAAAACAAATGACGAGCAAAAGGATGCTCTGACGCCAAAGTTGAAAGTCTTCAACTCGAGGAAAAAACGAAAGAATCAGAAATTTTATTGTGCTAACTCACTTAGCAGTACAATCATTACTTGTATTTATACTAGTCTAAGGAACTATCTAGAAACTAAAATTAACACGTGAGAAGTAAGCTGGTTCAATGTTGAAGCAGTAGCTTCTGCTGCAGAACACCAAGCGTGCCACCGTGCCAACCTTGCCATGTGTGCCAAGACTAATCGTGCCATGTACGCCAACCATGCCATACGTGCCAAGACTAAGCGTGCCATGTACACCAGCCGTGCCACTCGTGCCAAGACTAATCGTGCCATGTACGCCAACCGTGCCATGCGTGCCAAGACTAAGCGTGCCATGCACACCACCGTGCCATGCGTGCCAATGTCATCTGATTACAAACTCCTTTTTCTTCTTATCTTCATCTGCATCTTTAACAGATTCTTCTGGAAAAAATTGGGGAAAAAGTGGAGAATCAGTATATGTCTAAATCTCTATCAAACAAACTGAATCTTAAGCAGGAGCTCTATGGGTTTAGGATGTCAGAGGGTTTGGATTTGACCAGCACATCAATCTGTTCAATCAGCTTATTGACGATTTAATCCAGTTTGATGTAAAATTTAAGGATGAAGACAAGGCGTTAATGTTGTTGAATTCCTTGACAGTCTCTCTTGCCTATGAAAATTTCATAACATCTCTAATGTGGGGTAAAGAAACTTCAGACTTGGAGACTGTTACAAAGCCCTTTTGACGTTCCATCAGAGGAAGAAATCTGGAGATGAATTCTCAAAGTGAGGGGCTGGTTGTGAGAAACAATCATGAATGTAGCAGGAGTCAAACAAGGGAAAATTAACAAGAAAGAATTCTCATTCAAAATCCAAGAAATACAACGGGTTTTGTTACAAGTGCGGTTTGAAAAGACATAACAGAAAATACTGTCTGGAGAAAGGAATATGGAATCAAACGCAAATACTTCTAAGTCCACGAATGTAGTAAAAGAAGATTCAGATAGTATGGATGATGACATGCTTCAACTTCATCAACAGCAGAGCATCTGACAGACTTTTGGATTCTGGATTCAGCATGTTTGTCTCATTTAACTCCCAATCATAATTGGTTTGACACCTACATGTCAATTAATTCTGATGTTGTTACTATGAGTAATGGTGCATCTTGTAAAATTAATGGCATTGGGAATATCAGAATTAAGATGTTTGATAGAGTGGTTTGAACGTCATGTGATGTACGTCATGTGCCAGAGGTTGAAAAGAATCTGATCTTGTTAGGCACCATAGACTCAAATTGTTACAAGTCTCAAAGTGGTGTGATGAAGGTGTGTAAGGGTGCTATAGTGGTGATTAAAGTGAGAAAGAAGCTAAAAATATCTATCAGTTGCTTATTAGCACAGTTGCAGGTGGAGTCATTCCTATTAGATCCGAGGAAGATAACATAACTCTTTGGCACATGAGACTTGGACACACGGGTGAAAGACATATGGAGAAGGTTCATGAAAGAAAGCTGTTGAAGGGTGTTGAAACTTGCAAACACGATTTGTGCAAGTTTTGTATTCTTGGAAAGCATAGCAGATTCAAGTGAGAGACACATTCGATAGAGGGCTTCTTGACTAGATTTATCCTTATTTTTTGGGGATAAGCCAGAACATCATTGCATGGAGGGCATGTATATTTTATGATGTTTATTGATGATTTTTCGAAGAAGGTTTGGGTTTACTTCATGCAGCACAAATTCGTAACTTTCAAGTTCAAGTTGCAGAAAAACAAGATAGAAAACCAAACAGGAAGAAAAATCAAGTGTTTGAGAAGTGATAACGATACTTAGTATATAGATGGTAAGTTGACAAATTTTTGTGACCAGCATGTGTTGAGAATCTCTGAATACAAGGATGCAATCACCGAAAAAATAGGAGCATGTGCAGAATAGAGATTGTGTCTTTATTTGATTGTATTTAGTATTATAATTAACTAGTTACCTTATATAGACATAGAATAGACTATAAAGAAGTCTGTACATGGTGTATACGAATGACTTAGAAATATACAGAAAAGTTTCTCCATAAAAAAATTTGCTCGTGGTATCAGAGCAGGTTCTTCTCAATCGGAACTGAGTCTTACCCGTAAGAATTTCTTCGGCTCAGAAGAAGTTTTCATCACTGCCGTTGCCAAACTCATTACCTATTGCCGATCTGTGTCTCCAAGGCTCAGATCAATATCATTATTGCCTATTACCCTACATTTTACCTGTTCTTTGATCTGTGTCTTCAAGGCTCAGATCAATATCATTATTGCCTATTACCCTAAATTTTACCTGTTCTTTGATCTGTGTCTTCAAGGCTCAGATCAGTGTCATCATTACCAAATACCTTGCCTTGGTTTGACTTCGATTAAGCCATCCCTGTTCAAATCAGTTGTCTATCTGCAGAAAAACCACGCATCAGTATGTCACAAACACCTGAAAATACCGAATCAAGGCCAGAAGGTTTCGAAATTAAACAACTTCCTTCCAATATGGACTTCTCAGAACAATTTGCACGGTTTCTTCAACAAAATCTAAGTTTTTCGTCACCTGCGCGTACATCATCTGGCGATTTAGTACTAAAAGTCAAGTTGAATAATACCAACTATCCACTATGGAGCAGACTGTCGCATTAGGTGGCAGGGGGAGGAACTCCCACATTACAAGGGTTCTTCCACCCCTCGCCAACTGACGCTACCAATCCAACCTGGGAGCAAAGTGACCATTAATATTCACTTGGCTAATAGACAATATTGATGATAGTCTAGTGAATAATGTTTCAAAATACTCTACTGCCAAATCACTTTGGGATGGGTTAGCCATCACTTATGGGTCAGGAAGTGATCCATTACAGATCTTTGACTTGCATAAGCAGTGTTATACTATCAAACAGGGGAATCGCCCTCTGGAAGCTTTATGGGATCAGTTTCAGGGTCTATGGATGACCATAGATTCTATGGACCCAAATCCTATGGAATCTCTACAAGATATTACAGTCTATTCACGAAAGATCCAAGAACAAAGGATGTATCAACTGCTATTAGCAGTTGATGACATGTACTCAGACACAAAGAAAGAAATTCTCAAGAGAGATCCAAGACCTGCAGTAGAGATGGCGTATAATGAACTACGCCGTGCAAGTGGGCATGCAGGAGTACTTACTGTGACTCCATCAGACAGTTTGTCATCGTGTGGAGTAGGCCTGGAGCTGGCCATCAAGGCACCGGAGTCGAACAAACAGTGCAAGGGACATGATCATCCACCACCATGCTCAGGGCAGTCTTCACGGCGTGGGGTGGAAGACAAGAGTAGCCAGGAGTGCAGCTACTGCAAGAAAAAGGGATATCTTAAAGAAAAATGTTTCAAGATTCATGGCTACCCGGATTGGTGGGACGAATTCACCAAAAAGGGCAAGGCAGCAGTTGCACAGTCCACTGGAGATGGAGGAACTAACGGTAAAGAAGAAACCGAAGGAAGCAATCACGGAGAGGAAGGAGGAAAGAGTGGAACTGTCGTGGCGGCCAAGGCGGCAGAAGAGACGCCAGCAGGTAAAAGGGTTAGGGAAAGTGGCGGCCCTAACCCTAACCCCTCTTTAAATACCCCTTCAGTTTTTGAAATTGTTCCTCATATCCCTGCAGTTTCTGAAAATGTTCCCCATATCCCTGAATATGTTTGCAATATGACGTCCGCCCCTGCAGTCCTGGAACAGGTTAAATCGACCCTCTCAGTTTCCAAATCTACACCCGCGACCGAACTCTTACAAAATCAACCCTTCAAGTCCTCAAACCCTACCACAATTACCCCACAGACCCCTACTTCTCCAAAATTGGCAAGATTACCCCCTACTGAAGCCCAACCACCTCATCATTCTTATTGCTATACTTCCCAAGGGACTTCTCAATAGATATTTGACTGTGGTTCCACAGACACCATGACCAATGACCCCTCCGATCTTATTACCCACACCCCTCCCACAAAGACCACAGTTGAAACTGCTAATGGAGCCACCATCCCTGTTGTTAGTGGAGGCTCCATATCTATTACACCCAACCTCACTTTAAAAAACTGTCTATATGTCCCGTCTTTATCTACCAAATTGTTATCTGTGAGTCAAGTCACTAAAGAACTAGACATTGTTATGATGTATCCTAATTTTTGTCTTTTGCAGGACATTCATACGCGTGCGATCATTGGGTATGTTACTGAACGCAAGGGGCTATACTTTGTGGATGCCGTGGCACAACAGGGACAATCTAATCTTGCCACTGGGACAGTTGAACGTCAGGTGTGGTTGTGGCACCGTTGATTAGGGCATCCATCTTTTGGTTATCTACACCATTTATTTCCAACTTTTTTTACTTCATCCCAGCATACTTTTACCTGTGATACATGCCTCCTGGCAAAACAAACTCGGGCATCTTATCCTTCAAATAATACTCGAGTCAATCGTATGTTTGAGTTGATACATTCTAATGTTTGGGGTCCTGTCCCTTATCATTTTCTCTCGTATGACGTGGTTATACATTATGAAACATAAATCTGAAGTTCCTCAAAAATTTGTTCACTTTTATCATTTGATTCACACCCAGTTTGACACAAAAATAAAAATACTTCGTTCAGACAATGGAGGGGAATATATCAACGGGGACTTGGGAAAATTCTGTCATGATCACAGCATTGTACACCAAACTACCTGTTCTTATACTCCTGAACAAAATGTGGTCGCAGAACAAAAAAATCATATCCTACTAGAAATGACTCGAGCTATGATGTTTGAATCTAATGTTCCAACGAGTCTTTGGCCGGAGGCTATATCCACCGCCACCTATCTTCTCAACCACCTCCCAAGCAAAATCCTCAATTATCAAACCCCCCTACAAACACTGTCTACCCAGCATGACATACCCTTCGTATTTACCCTGCCACCGCGAGTCTTCGGGTGTACGGTCTTTATTCATACACCCAAACATGAGCACACCAAACTTGACCCATGTGCCGAAAAGTGTGTATTTGTTGGCTATGCCTATACTCAAAAGGGGTATCGCTGTTATAACACACTCACTCACTGCATCCATACCACCATGAATTGCACCTTCCTTGAGACTGAATACTACTACACCCCCCGATCTCGGCTTCAGGGGGAGACCACCATGAATCCACAAGATGGAAACCTCGATTGGTTGGTGTCAGAACCTACCTGCCGAAGATAGTTCCAACACGGCAAGTAGATGGCGCCGACTGTGCTATGGCCTCAAACACTTTGTCCTCTGAAGTGACTGTACCACTACCTGATGATCCTCCGGTGAATGAACTCCCAAAGGTAACGAATTTGGATACATATAATGTGCAGTCTGACTCTTTACTTGACCCAGGTAACAATGAAACAACAAATACTAGCCTAGATATATCCACCAGACATTTAGATGACACCAGTATACCACCCAACTTTGCCAATACGCTTGATCCAGGAGCGTAGGGAGATGATGTTGAGCAAATTCAGGGACGGGTCTTGCCTCCAAGGGCTAAAAGAGGAGTTCCCCCAAGCGATATTCTCCCACACAAGTATCGAGAACTTCGAGGTATCATGTAAATACTTCTTTAGAAAGGATTTCTGACTTGGCTAGAGGTTTTTTTCTACCTTATGCTCAGAACAGGTACCACGAACCACTGGTGAAGCTCTGAGTCAACCAAGGTGGAAGCAAGCCATGATGATGGAAATGTGGGCCCTTGAGAAAAATGACATGTGGCAGAAATGTATTCTTTCTCACGGAAAGAAGACTGTGGGTTGTCGATGGGTATTTACAATTAAACAAAAATCAGACAGAAACATTGAGAGGTACAAGGCACGCTTAGTGGCAAAAGGCTATACCCAGACATATGGTGTTGACTACTCTGTGACATTCTCACCAGTGGCTCGTATTGACACAATCAGAGTACTATTCTCTGTCGCAGCAACTCAAAATTGGCCGCTTCATCAGTTTGATTCAAGAATGCATTCTTTCACGGTTATCTGGAAGAAAAAGTACATATGGATCCCCCGCCCTGTTTTTTCTCGAGGTTTTAAGACAAGAGAAGTCTGCAAACTAAAGAAAGCTCTTTGTGGATTAAACAGTTTCCTCAGGCCTGGTTCGGTAGGTTTACTGGAGTTATGAAACAAGACGGCTATCGTCAGAGTAATGCGGACCATACACTGTTTATTAAGCAGAGGGAAAGATTGGTAACATGCTTGATTATTTACGCCGACAATATGATCATCACCGGAAGTGACACTAAAGAGATGATGCGTCTTCAGAATCACCCATTCACTAAATTCGAAATGAAAGACCTTCGAAGACTGAAATACTTTATGGGGATCTAAATATTGAGATCAGAAGCCAGAATCTATAATTCGTAGAAAAAGTATATCTTGGATTTGCTCACTGAAGTAGGAATGCTAGACTGCAAGCCGTGTGATACTCCGATGGCAATGAATCATAAGTTGGAGGTAATTGATGGAGCACCCCCTACAGATAAAGGACGATATCAGCGATTGGTTGGTAAGCTGATCTACTTGTCACATACGAGGCCCGACATTGCCTTTGCTGTAAGTTTGGTAAGTCAGTTCATGCACAATCCTTAAAAACACCATATGGACGCAGTCTTACGGTACTTAAATCATACACCCGGAAGAGGTATTGTATTCCACAATAATGGGCATTTGAATATTCAGGCATACACTGATGCTGACTGGGTTGGGAGTCTAGTAGATAGAAGGTCGACCTCTGGGTACTTCACACTCGTAGGAGGCAACCTTGTTACATGGAAAAGCCAGAAACAGAAAGTAGTTGCCTTATCGAGTACAGAGGCAGAGCTTCACGAAGTTGTGAAAGGTATTACGGAGGTTGTTTGGATCCAGAAGTTACTTCGGGATATTGGATACTAGTGAATATGACAACACCACTGTTGTACGATAATAAAACGTCGATTAGCATATCTAAAAATCCGAAACACCATGACATAACCAAGCATATAGAGTTTGATCGACACTTCATTAGAAAAATTTAGACAGTGGGATAATTGAGTTGCCATATGTCCGGTCAGAAGGTCAATTAGCGGATGTGTTAACCAAGGTAGTAAATGGGCGATCGTTTGAGGCTATTCTCCGCAAATTGCACATCGTCGATCCTGTTGCTCAACTTGAGGGGGAGTGTTGAGAATCCATGAATACAAGGAGACAATCATCGAAAAAATAGGAGCATGTGCAGAATAGAGATTGTATCTTTATTTGATTGATTTGATTGTATTTAGTATTGTAATTAACTAGTTGCCTTATATAGACATAGAATAGACTATAAAGAAGTCTGTACATGGTGTATACGAATTACTTAGAAATGTACAGAAAAGTTTCTCCATAAAAAATTCTGCTCTTTTACCCAGCATGAAATTAGAAGACACCATACTATATGCAAGAAACCATAACACGATGACGTGGCAGAGAGGATGAAAAAGTCTATTGCAAATAAGGCAAGGTGTCTTAGATTGAATGCTGGACTTCCAAAGAAATTCCGGACAACTACAGCGATTGTGGCATGCTTCTTGATTATCAGGTCACCAAGGGCGAATCTAAATAGAAAGGCTGTGGAGGAGGTTTACACAGGAAAAGAGGTAGACTGTACTGACATTCAAGTATTTGGTTGTCCAGCTTAAGTACACATTCCTAGTGCAGAGAGGTCAAAGCTTGATCCAAAGTCTAGAAAGTGCATCCTTTTGGGATGAAAGCCCTAGTTCCATGTTCAAGAAATAAAAACTAAGCTTTTGATTAATGGAATAGAAACCTTTACTCAGGGTTACAAGAGTACTTTTGTTATGGGTTATGGAAATACCTTACTCCGGATTTAGTAGAATGGAAACCTTTCTTATGAATTATGGAAACAATAAGTTATGGATGTAAAGGTATGAAAGATATGAAATACATATGCTATGAAAACATATATTTATGATATGTAAAAGAAAGATATGAATAGACGAGTAATAAAATGCCAAAAGTAAGCAGTCGAGTTATGAAGTATTAGTATAAAGTCAAGGAAGAAGTTAAGGTCGATATATGTAAGTATAGAGTTGACGAATGATTACTTGCGGAAATGTGTGTGTTCGAGGATGATTACTTTGATAGGTAGACGTAGTTTTTTTATTGAGCGCGTTGATAGCTCATTCCTTACTATTTAAGTATGCATGTATTAAGAACGTGCAAAATTCAAGTCAAGAGTAGATGTACATGTAAAAGTAGTATAGCTTTATATGTTTATTGTAATTGCATTTTGTATTTAGATGTTAGAAGCAATGAATAGTGTGCATAAAATTTTAGAGATCGAGAAATGTTGAAATTTTAAAATTGTGATTGTCCACACGTTAACATGTGTGGATAAGGAAGAAAGAAAAAATCCACAAGGGTTAGAAAAGCACAAAGAAATCATCGATCTAGATCGGTTCGAAATTCGAGTCGTAATCGACTGGTAGCCGGCACCAACACTACCACCGGCTGGTCACCACTGTTGAAGTGATAAACCAACGAGCAAGTGAGAAGCAAGCAAGTGGTGGAGAAGCATTGCACAAGTGAAAGGTGCAATCATTGAATTAAGGTGTGCAGTTGGAGATTAAAGGGTCTAGATACTGTATGGTGGGCCCAGGGAGAGAAATAACCGTCTGGTCACGTGGGTGCTGTCAAGATTTGGAGGAGGTACCACGGTGAGCTGCATCGAGTGTTTGGAGAAGATGTAGCAGTTGGTGGCAATCAGTTTGAACGAGGAAAATGTCTACTTTGCCCCTGTTTGATAACTGAGGAGGAGAGTTTAGTTAGGGGTAGTTTGGTCATTTTGCTTTAATACTGTTTTGTTTAAATAGCTGGCGGTTATCCCTTCTTCAGCAGAATGTTGAGCTGAGCTTCTTCCCCTCTTCTCCTAATTCCGGTTTTGCTCTCTGCATTTGTTCCTATCTAATCTTCTCATGAGATCATTTGATCAATAAAATCTCTATTGTTTCATTTGTTCTTGTTTGATTGTTCGTTGTTTGCTCCATTCTCCAGCTTCGTTAATTTCTTCACATGATATCAGAGCGTCTGTAGATGAACTTTGGATCGTTCATGGCATCTAGCAGTAATGCTTCTCCTTCAGGAGTGAATATGCAATCTGCAATCAATGATCAATCGGAGGATCCGTTTTACATTCATCCTAGTGATAATCCTTCAATGATTATAGTTCAACCATTGTTGGATGGTAATAATTACCATGGCTGGAGTAGATCGGTTAAGAGAGCTCTTGAATCGAAGAACAAGGTTGGTTTTGTGGATGGCTCGTTTGAGAGACTTGCTGAAGGAGCCAGAAGATTCAATGCGTGGATTAAGGCAAATAATATGGTTGCTTCCTCGTTAGTCAACTCTTTGATTCCTAGCATAACACAGAGTGTAATTTGGCTGGATAATGCATTTGACATATGGAGTGACTTGAAGTTTAGATACGGTAATGTTGATTCATTTCGTTTGTCTGATTTACAAGAAGAATTTAATGGAGTTAAACAAACAATATGACGGTAACGGAATACTATACGAAATTGAAGGGGATTTGGGAAGAATTGTCAATTTTGAAGTCAGTTCCTGTCTGTACTTGTAGAAGATGCACTTGTAATGTTAGTAAGTCCATTAGCAAGTTTATAGAAGATGATTGTGTCATTAAATTTTTAAAAGGACTGAATGATGACTTTGAAGTAGGTAAGTCTCAAATTCTGTTGACAAATCCCCTTCCTGACTTGAAAATTGCCTTCGCTATGGCTGTAAAGCTTGAGAGGAAATTGCTGTATTCTGGTACTCATTCTCAGCCCGTGTTTGTTAACAACCCGACTGCTATTATGAATGTGAGTTATGGATCTAAGGGGAATGGTTATAAAGGCTCAAGTAATGAGGGAACGAATGTGAACACATCAGGAAATGCAGACAGAGGAGTTAGGTGAGAAAATCCAAAGTATGGTAAAAATAACTCCAAGATTCCATTTTGTACATTTTGTAATATGTCTGTACACACAGTAGATAGATGTTATAAAAAACATGGATATCCACTGGGTTTCAAGCCAAGGGGGCAAGTTAACATGGTTGACATTGAAGGAGGAGACCAGCAGTTTAATGAAGTGACTGGTCAAGGAGAATTGAACTGTCAGGAGTCTTATGGTTCTTGTGATCAAGAACCAGGATCTGTGTTGTCCCAGTCTGTGTTCACCCCTGAGCAGTATGCACAGATTGTGAGCATGCTGCAGGATCATAGTAACAAGGGTGGCAAGAACATGAATGATGCAGCCACCATGGCTAACTCCTCTCATACTGTAATGTCAGCTCAGATGGCTGCTGATTTTGGTAAGTGTTCAGGTAAAGCTATTTTCCAAAACTTAAACATTTGGATTTTGGGCTCTGGAGCTAGTGATCATATATGTTCTTGCATACATCTGTTTGATTCTTGTTCCCCAGTTTCTGGCATTTCTGTCAAGTTACCTAATAAGTCCATTGCCTCTGTTTCTCATATTGGTACTATAAGAATAAACAGTGATCTGACTCTCCATGATGTCCTTCATGTCCCTACGTTTAAATTCAATCTCATGTCCCTAAGTAAGTTGACTCAGTTTCACACCATCTAGATTTCCTTCTACTAAACAAGTGTGTGATTCAGGATATAAAGACCAAGAGGATGATTGGTTCAACTGAAGTCTTTCAAGGGCTGTACCATCTTGCAGGGACACCAAAGGTTCCAACTGTTTCTTCCTTTCTCACTTTTCCTACATCTTTTCAAGCCTTATCTGTTCAGCTTCCTGATTTCATGCTATGGCATTCAAGACTTGGCCATATGTCTGCTACAAGAATCAAAGAAATACATAAATCTCATCTAGATGTACTGGTTCCAGACCATGACTATCAATGTATAGTATGTCCTTTAGCTAAGCAGAAAAGGTCCCCTTTCCCTATTTCACATTCTGTATCCACTTCTCCTTTTAATCTTGTACACATTGACATATGGGGACCTTACAGACATTTTTCCATGTATAAACAACAATATTTTCTTACATTTTTGGATGATTACAGTAGATACTGTTGGATTTATCTGATGAAAACAAAATCAGAAGCTAGAGCTATTATTCAAAGCTTCTGTCGTTATATTTCTGTCCAATTTAATACACATGTCAAGATTATAAGGACAAACAATGGGCAAGAGTTTAATATGCCTTCATTCTATTCACCTCTTGGCATTATTCACCAGACAAGTTGTCCTCACACTCCTCAACAGAATGACATTGTTGAGAGAAAACATCAACATATTCTCTCAATGGCAAGAGCCTTAAGGTTTCAGTCTGGCTTGCCTTCTTCTTATTGGGGGTTTTTGTGTCCAACACTCAGTGTATCTCATAAACATAACTCCTTCTCCTATTCTCCATCAGAAAACACCTCATGAGCTCTTGTATAATACTCCTCCCACTTACAGTAATCTTAAAGTATTCGGATGTCTAGCCTTTGGGATAGATAATCAACCTCACAAAGACAAGTTTGCTCCTAGGGCCAAGATGAGTGTCTTTCTGGGTCTATCACACACAACATAGGGTTATGTGTTACAAGACCTCCAAACAAAATCTGTTTATATTTCCAGAGATGTTAATTTCTTTGAAGAAATATTTCCCTTTTCTTCATCTCAAGCTCCTAAACACTCAAGTTGTGATTCTCTGACCTCACCACCCAAACAAGCCCTTGAAATCTACACTTACACAGCTTCAGTGCCATACAATCTTTCCACATCATATGTGCCTGGTATTGATTTCTCAGAATCTGCCTCTCCTCATGACACTTCATCTTTCCAATCACCTAGTCAGTCGCAACAAACTCACAGTCCATCTGCTCCATTGCCAGACAGCCCCGTATATGAATCACTACAAGCCCCTGATAATATTGTGATTGACCTGCCTGTTTCCTTGCAAGACATGAACCAATATTCCCAGATAACCTCTTCTTCCCAATACATCTGAGACCTCAGCGAACCAGACAACTCCCAGCTTACCTGCAAGACTACCAGTTCAATCAAATAATCTCTTCTGATTCTCTTCCCACTCATAAGCTTACTCACCCACATGATTTCACAAGTACATATCTTATGATTTCCTTGCTCCATAGTACAAAGCATATGCATTAAGTATTGGGCAACATGTGGAGCCTAACTCCTATGCAGAAGCTGTTAGTTCACCTGAATGGCAGGCAGTTATGGCAAAGGAGTTAGCAGCATTAGAAAGTAATCATACCTAGGATCTCATGCTACTGCCTGAAGGGAAGAAACCCATTGGATGCAGATGAGTTTACAAAATAAAGTACAGACAGGATGGAAACATAGACAAATACAAGGCCATGCTTGTAGAAAAAGGTTACACTCAGCAATATGAGATTAACTACCAGGATACGTTTTCTCCCAGTGCCAAGATGACCACAGTGAGAACAGTGTTGGCACTTGCAGCTAGAAAGAGGTGGTGCATCCATCAAATGGATGTCAATAATGTTTTCCTACATGGAGACCTTCATGAGGAGATCTATATGTATCCACCCCCTGGTTTAAATCTCCCTAAGACAGGCATGGTATGAAAGTTGAACAAATCACTCTATAGGTTGAAACAAGCGAGCAGAGAGTGGAATATTATTCTAACTACGTTACTATTAAACCAGGGATTCATTCAATCTAAGTGTTACTACACCTTAATCACAAAGCCCGCTGGTAGTTCCTTAATTGTATTACTTGTCTATGTAGACGACATCATTGTTACCTGTGATAACGTGGCACTTATTCAGGAAGTCAAGCAAGCTCTACATTATGAATTTCAGATTAAGGACCTTGGTGAATTGAAGTTCTTTCTTGGCATTGAGGTGACCAAGGCTGAAGGGGGCATATATATCAATCAGAGGAAGTATACTATGGAACTCTTGGAACAAGCAGGCTTTCTGAACTCTAAACCTGCCAAGAGTCCCATGGGAGCACGTACAGCCTTGACACACAATTATTCTGATTTGTTGAATGATGTGACTCAGTATAGGAGACTAATTGGGAAACTTATATACTTAACTATCACAAGGCTTGATATTGCGTTTGGTGTTAAATAATTAAGCCAACTTCTAGACTGTCCAACAATAAATCATCTTAAAGCAGCATACTGGGTGCTTAGGTATCTGAAGGGTACTAGTGGACAAGGGATAATCTTTCCAAGGACAGGGGATCTGAAGCTTAAGGGATTTGTGGACACAGACTGGGGAGAATGCACCGAGACACGAAGATCAGTCACTGGATATTGTGTGTTTTTGGGAGATGCGTTGATATCTTAGAAAGCTAAGAAACAATCCACAGTTTCAAGATCTTCAGCTGAAGCTGAGTATAGGGTCATGGCTATGGTGACTTGTGAGTTGCAGTGGCTGTTATATATACTGAAGGACCTGGGTGTGAGTGATCAAAGACCAGTGGAGTTGTTTTGTGATTGTAAAAGTGCCATCTACATTGCAGAGAACCCTGTGTTTCATGAAAGGATGAAACACATTGAGATTGATTGTCATGTGGTAAGGGATAAAGTGCAAGAAAGAATGCTGAAGTTGATGCCTGTCAGAACTAATATGCAGCTGGCGGATGTCTTCACCAAGGCTCTAGATAGTAAAAGGTTAGAAGAGATTTTGAAGCTGTTGGGAATTCAGAATATATATGCCAAGCGTAGCTTGAAAGGGGGAGTTGAAGTGATAAACCAACGAGCTTGTGAGAGGCAAGCGAGTGGCGGAGAAGCATTGCACAAGTGAAAGGTACAATCATTGAATTAAGGTGTGCAGTTAGAGATTAAAGGGTCTAGATGCTGTATGGTGGGCCCAGGGAGAGAAATAACCGTCTGGTCACGTGGGTGCTGTCAAGATTTGGAGGAGGTACCGCGGTGAGCTGCAACGAGTGTTTGGAGAAGACGTAGCAGTTGGCGACAATCAGTTTGAACGAGGGAAATGTCTACTTTGCCCCTGTTTGATAAATGAGGCGGAGAGTTTAGTTAGGGGTAGTTTGGTCATTTTGATTTAATACTGTTTTGTTTAAATAGCTGGCGGTTATCCCTTCTTCAACAGAATGTTGAGCTGAGCTTCTTCCCCTCTTCTCCTAATTCCGTTTTTGCTCTCTGCATTTTTTCCTCTCTAATCTTCTTATGAGATCATTTGATCAATAAAATCTCCGTTGTTTCATTTGTTGTTGTTTGATTGTTCGTTGTTCACTCCATTCTTGTTAAGGATTCGGCCAACTCATGTGTAGCAGCCGCCGGATGCCCTAGCTAGGGTTTTGTTATCCTCATCAACTAATGCTAGCTAGACTAACAAACTTAGTTAGTATTTTGTTAATACTTTGTTGTAACAACTTTAGTTACACCAAACTTGTCTTATCTCTTGGTTAGGATTGTAATCCTTTAGCTAGCTTTAAACTCTTGTTGTACTAGTTATTTAATTACATGTAAACATCATACATGAAGTGTGAATGAAATACAATTCTTCACTTGAATTCTTTTATAGTATCATAGAATTTCTTGACTCCCACGAGTACTGCTATTCCTCGGGTTACTCATCGGCGCCATGGCAGACACCACCGCCACCAAAACTAGCTCCCTTGATGGAGTCATTGCAATCAATGTCGCTACACAGCTTCCTATTAAGCTCAACAGGAGTAACTTCCCTTCCTGGCGGGCTCAGTTTGATGCCCTCTTATACGGATATGATCTCATGGGTTTTCTCGATGCGAGTAAACCATGCCCTGCCCAGTACACGGTTGCTCAAGATGGTGCCAAGTCGTCTAATCCAAATTATGCTATCTGGCTTCGGCAGGACAAGTTGCTCCTTCATGCCATCTTGGCGTCTGTTACAGAAGGGGTGGTCCCGTTAATTGCCACCGCCGCTACATCTCGTGATGCATGGACGAAAATTCATCGCTTGTACGCTAATAAGTCTCGTTCTCGTATCATGAATCTAAATGAACGTCTCACTAATATCACCTGTGAGACTCAGTCTGTTGCTGATTATCTTCAGACCATACGGAGCATTGCTGATGAGTTAGCTCTTGTTGACACTCATCTTGGTGATGATGATCTCTCTATCTTCGCTCTCAATGGACTCAGCAGTAATTTTAAAGAAATTGCTGCAGCTATTCGTGCGCGTGATACACCCATTACCTTTCAAGAGCTTTATGACAAGTTGGTCGAACATGAAGCGTTTCTTAAACGGGAAGAGTTGCGTAGTGGAGCAGTAGTCACTGTTCATACCACGCAAATGAAGTCAGGCCGTCATCCAACTGGTCCTCACGGTGGATCGAAGCAGGGTGGCGGACGCAGCTTTCCTGGGAAGCCGTCACCCAATCCGGGTATGCCGTCCGTGTTTGGTCAGCAATCGGCCAACACCCGGCCTTCCCGGAACTCTTCCCAATCTGGAGTTGTTTGTCAGTACTGTCAAAAGCGGGGGCACACAGCACGTCAGTGTTATTCTTTGAAACGAGTTTTGCAGCAGCAACCCGAAGTTCATCACACCATCTCTGGGCCAACGCAGCATCACAACTGGGTTCTGGATTCGGGCGCCTCACATCATGTCACCAATGACTTAGCCACTCTCTCCCATCATCAGTCTTACGAGGGTCCTGATGATGTTCTTCTTGGTGATGGTTCCAGTCTTACCATTGCTAACACTGATTCTACTATCATCCCTACTTCTGCTAAATCTTTGGTTTTGTCTGATGTTTTGCATGTTCCATTTCTCACCAAAAATTTAATCTATGTGTCCAAGTTTTGTCAACATAACAACGCTTCTATTGAGTTCTTTCCTTTTTCTTTTGTCGTTAAGGATCTCAAAATGGGGGCGCAGCTTGCTCACGGGCAGACCAAGGGTGATGTGTATGAGTGGGACATGCTTCCAGTTGCCGGTGACGTCACAGCCCACGTGCCGTCCAGCTTTCGTTCGCCTGCTCCTTCTGGGCCGTGTGTCAATGTTAGCACCAAGAATTCCGCCGCCACATGACATCATCGTATTGGGCATCCTTCACAACGTGTTTTTCAAATTCTGAGTCGCAATAATACTTTAGCAATTTCATCTAGTGCCTCTGTCAATCAGTTTGTTTGCGAGTCTTGTTTTAGCAGTAAGAGTCATAAATTACCATTTTCTATTTCTTCAGTTAAAAGTCGTGGTCCACTTGATCTAGTTTATTCAGACGTTTGGGGGCCCTCCCCAGTTGAATCAATCGATGGGTTTCGCTATTACGTTCTCTTTATTGATTACTTTACAAAATATGTGTGGTTATTTCCTATGGCAAGAAAGTCTGACGTTTCTATTATTTTTCCCAAGTTCAAGCGCATGGTTGAAAAATTCTTTCACTGTCATCTTGTCACTCTCTATACTGATGGGGGTACTGAATATAAGGGTCTCACGAGTTTTTTTGAAACTGAAGGAATTCATCATCGTATTTCGCCGCCTTACAAACCTGAACATGTCGGTTCTGCTGAACGCAAACATCGGCATGTCGTCGAAACAGGCCGTGCGCTGCTCCATCATTCGGCCATGCCCCCTAAATTTTGGTCTTATGCCTTTCTTACAGCAGTCTATCTTATCAATCGCTTGCCTACCCCCGTACTCAGCAACAAAACACCATACGAATTATTGTTTCAAAACCGCCTAACTATCACTCCCTACGTGCATTTGGATGTCTTTGCTTCCCTTGGCTTTGGCCCTACTCGGATCACAAACTAGCGCCCCGTTCCAAACCGTGTGTCTTTGTGGGCTACTCTAATACTCATCATGCCTATAAATGTCTTGATGTCTCCTCTATTCGTCTCCATCTTTCTTGGCATGTGCAGTTTGTCGAGCATCAGTTTCCATTTGCTGAGTTGTCCAACACTAATGACTCTTCTGTGTTATCTTCTTCTTGGTCCACAGGTTCGTCACCCGTTGCTGCTCTTCACCCTCCAGTGGACGTTGTCCCCTCTACCGCCACACCTCTCCCGACGGTCCCTTCGCCCGATGTGCCTCCATGTATGTCTCCACCTTCTCCTCCTCCAGCACCCACCACTTGTCTTTCGCATACCCCCACCCCGCCCCTAGACACTTCGCCCCCTCTCCCTCCAGGACCGTCCCACAACATATCCACTGAGTCTTCCTCCTCTACAGCCATTGGTCATCCCATGGTCACTCGTTCCCGTAATCATATTCATCGTCCTAAGTCATTTCCTGACTATGTCACTCTGCATCATACTACTAAGCATCCCTTACCTCCATCCCTTGAGCCTAGTACGGTCAAGCAGGCCCTCCGTGATCCCAACTGGTGTGCTGCGATGGACGATGAGCTTGCTGCTCTTGCTCGCAATGGCACGTGGGTTCTTGTTCCTCCCCCGGGTCATAATATTGTTGGGTGCAAGTGGGTGTTTCGAATCAAACGTAATCCTGATGGTTCTATTGCTCGTTATAAAGCCCGCCTCGTGGCCAAGGGGTTTCATCAACGTCCTGGTATTGACTATCATGATACGTTTAGTCCAGTTGTTAAACCCACCACTATCCGTACAGTACTTTGCATCACACTTTCTAATGATTGGTCTATATCACATCTTGATGTTAATAATGCTTTTCTGAATGGTCACTTAACTGAAGATGTGTACATGACTCAACCGCCCGGGTTTATCAATGCGGCTACCCCCTCCCATGTATGTCACTTGAAGCGTGCTTTATATGGTCTCAAACAGGCACCACGGGCGTGGTACAATGAGTTAAAAACGTTTCTATTGGACTATGGGTTTTCTAACTCTAAGTCGGATACATCTCTGTTCCTCTATCGTTGTGGCGGCGTTATTATATATTTTCTTGTCTATGTTGATGATTTGCTTGTTACAGGCAATTGTACAGTCTCTATTCGTAAGTTTGTTGATTCATTAGGGTCTCGCTTCTCTCTCATAGAGCTCGGCCCTCTTCACTATTTTTTGGGTATTAAAGCGGTGTTCACTAAGGACGGTCTCCATTTGTCTCAAGACAAGTACATTCGTGACCTTCTTGCTAAATTTCACCTTGACGGGGTTAAGGATTCGGCCACGCCCATGTCATCTAGTGGCCGCCTGCTTCTAAACGACGGCACTCCACCCGCTGATGCATCTCAGTATCGCAGTCTAATTGGTGGGCTTCAATATCTTCAGCTTACGCGTCCCGATATAGCCTTTGCAGTCAACAAGCTTGCGCAGTTCATGCATGCGCCTATGCTATCTCATTGGACTGCTGGTAAGCGTTTACTTCGCTATCTTAAACATACACTACACCATGGGCTCCTTCTTCGCCGGCACCAGCCTCTCTCCCTGCATGCCTACTCTGATGCTGACTGGGCTGGTGATCATGACTCTTTTCGATCCACTATTGCCTATCTTCTTTTTCTTGGTGGCAATCCTATTTCGTGGTGTTCTAAAAAGCAACGCACTATAGCTCGGTCCTCTACGGAAGCCGAATATCGAGCCGTTGCTTCTGCTGCAGCTGAGATCACTTGGGTTTCGAATTTATTGTCTGAGCTCGGCGTGTCTCTTCCTTGTCCACCCACGGTTCATTGCGATAATTTAAGTGCAACTTACTTGTGTGCAACCCCGTGTTTCATAGTCGTATGAAGCATATTGCTCTCGATTATCATTTTGTTCGGGAAAAAGTCTCTGCTGGAACCTTGGCCATTTCGCATGTTCCTACTCAGCATCAACTCGCGGATATTTTGACCAAACCACTATCCAAAGATCGTTTTAATCTTCTTCGGTCCAAGATTGGCCTTTCTGACGGAACCGCCATCTTGCGGGGGCGTGTTAAGGATTCGGCCAACTCATGTGTAGCAGCCGCCGGATGCCCTAGCTAGGGTTTGGTTATCCTCATCAACTAATGCTAGCTAGACTAACAAACTTAGTTAGTATTTTGTTAATACTTTGTTGTAACAACTTTAGTTACACCAAACTTGTCTTATCTCTTGGTTAGGATTGTAATCCTTTAGTTAGCTTTAAACTCTGGTTGTACTAGTTATTTAATTACATGTAAACATCATACATGAAGTGTGAATGAAATACAATTCTTCACTTGAATTCTTTTAATTCTTCAGCTTCGTTAATTTCTTCACAACCACCAACGCTACCACAACTAGCTGCAGCATCTCCACGCCCCAAAATCATCTATCCCTGTCTTCCCGCACGCGTAATCCCCCATCCCTTTTTTCCACGCCCTTTTTCCAGCCCAGTGCATTCCCCCTTCCCACCCCCTCCCTCCCTCTCAAATGATTCGGCTAGTGATTGTGATTTCTTGGACAAATATTTATTTACTTTGACATAGAAAGAACAAATCTCTTTTACTTTATGCATTTAAGGTATTTGATTAGATCCAGATATTCAATTACTTTTCATCTATTTAATCTGACCAGTAGATCATCCATCTGTCCTTACAATTCACTTTGCATCAGTTCAGATATAAAAATGAAAAAAGAAAAAAAAAAGAAAAAGAAAACATGCAAGAGAAAAACAAAGGAAACGGAACTATAACGAAGAAAACAAGCTTTCCATTGTAGTTACACGGAAGACAATAGTACAATAGAAAGCTACCATCGTATGAAAATGAAGGCAAAATCTTGAGTTTCAATACGTGGGACTCTCTCCTGCATGAATCAAACCTTAAGAAAAGGTACACGTCCTTGTCTTAAGGCAGCGGCTGATTGATTCAACTGTTGATAAAGAGATCTTGGATGAAACTCAAGTATTCACCGGCAAACGACCTTACAGAAACAAAAGAAAACGAAAACTTTGCGTACTTAATAACCCCATAAGTGAAGTTATTTGACCTAAAGTAAAACAAGGACCACAAACGAGACAACGTAAAAGTGTTCTTTCCCTTGAATAAAGGGAGGGAAATGAAAAGACGCCCAAACAGACAAGTTCCAATTATCAAGAACATCTTTTGCATATTTCAGTTATTGCATAGTTTGGATTGTAGTTCATCAACCACACTGTTATCAATCTGGAATGCCTTGGCAAGAATGTCACTGTTGATTCTTGGCTCAGACGCAAAAACATTAACTGCAATGTCAACAACACCAGGGTTTTGGCTGCTCAATCCAATGAGGACAACAGCAGGAGAATTTTCCTTATTCTGAAGATAATGAACCAATCCGACTGGAAACACGAACACATCACCCTTTTGAATGACCTTGGAAATGAGGCGACTCTCAGGGTTTGATGTGACAAAGCCAACATCAAGAGTACCTTCAAGAACTACTGCAAGCTCGGTGGCTCTAGGGTGAATGTGAGGTGGATTGAGACCATATGGTGCAAAGTCCAGACGAGCCAATGAAATGCCCAGAGTATTGAGTCCTGGCACCTGAGCTGCGGTCACCAAAGTTGGTCTAAAACCAACTGCATTGGATGTATCCGCAGGCATGTGTAATCCGCTGAAGAAGAAATCATCCTCGTGAAGATCCTTGGGATCTTTGCATGGAGCACCATTCAATTTCACTGCATATATTACACTGTTAGTACATGCAGTCGTTCAATCAGCTGAATGAAAGAAAATGAGAGAAGGTGTGAAAAATCTAAAACATGGATCACACTCGCTTGAGTCGATAATAATAATGAGGAAAATAACAACAACAACAACATTACCCCATTGCCCTAGCGGCTCTTGCCGATGACGGGGTATGGGAGGGTCGGATGTACGTAAATATACCTATGTGTTAGAAACACACAGAGGTTGTTTCCCGATGATCCATAATGAAAATTGCGTCAAGCTGTGTCGATCAACTGCTACTTCACAATATAAGAAGTGTATCTAATTTAACGAGCCATTTTGCTTTATTCCATCATATTCCAAAGTCAAAGAAGATTGTGTTCTTGAATCCATTGGAAATGGAATGGATAATGAGGAAAATAAAAACTAGATAAATTAGAGAAATAATCTTACCATTACTATTCAAATCAGTGACACATAAATCCTGAAGTGGCTGAGGATCAGAGGCAAGGACAAGGTAGCAAGAGGCGAGAGCAATCAAGGCGATCAACATCATATGTTTCTCCATGAACAGGAACTTCTGCTAAAATGAAAGAGAGAAAGGGTTTTGAAGAATATATGACTGTTTGCTTGCCTGTGGGTCTCACACTCTGGCTTGCTTGGCCTTTATATAGAAACCCTGTATGCAAATTTCCTGAATATTTTATGCCACACAAGCTGGCCACTTATCTTTTATTTCATATATTATTACTACCTTTTAATTTATTGGACTAAATCTTTCCATGTGTTTCAATCGTTTATTAAACAAATACACGAAAGTTTGGTTCTTGACAAAGACAATGCATCACTAAACTCTTTCCATTTGACTGTGCAACCTGAAATTGTCTAGTTTACAGCGGTTTTGCATTAAGTATTAAAAGATAAAGGCACATGAGTTATCATTTTTCCTTTTCAAGTGTCATAAGGGTGTTAAGCGAACAAAACAGTTTGCGAATTGTTCGAGTTTGATTCATATTTGGTTCGAATTCGTTCGTTCATTTTACTTAAATGAGTCAAATTCGAACAACTATTTAGGTTCGTTTAATTAAACGAGCCGAACTGTTCGCAAACTGTTCGGCTCATTTAAACAGTTATAGTGTTATCGAGCCGAACTCGAACCAATTTTAAAGCTCGTTCAGCTAAACAAATCAAACCAAACAGTTTGTTTTAGCTAAACAAATCCAAATTCGAAAACCTAGTATTCGGTTTGGCTCGTCTCGTTAACACCCTTAGTCATAAATAAGTGGGGTTGTTGAACGAACCGAACCATTCACGAACTGTTCGAGTTTGGTTCGTGTTCGGTTCGTATTCGTTTGGTAATTATTTGTTAACGAGCCAAATTCGAACAGGTGTTCAGGTTCGTTTAGTTAAACATGCCAAACTGTTCGCGAACTGTTCGACTCGTTTAAACAGTTATAAGATTATCGAACCGAACTCGAACCAATTTTAAAGTTCGTTTTGCTAAATAAACCGTGCCGAACAGTTCGTTTAGCTTAACGAATCCGAACTCGAAAACATAGTGTTCGATTCGGTTCGTTAACGCCTCTCTAAACAAGGTACAAACTGGAAAACCTATGGATACATGGCAACGAAAAAAGACATGAAGGGGCACTTCTTGTCACTGTAATCAAACATTTGGGTAGAAGGTGAGATTGTTTATGTACTATGATATTACTAAATGTGTAAAATAAAAAAAAATGATACATTTCATATAATAGAAGATGCTATGGTGCAAGAGGGCATCAGTTTGGTTGGGTTTGGACAAAACAGATGCTGTGACCAAGTCTGCACCAGTTTAGTTGGATTTGGACAAAATGTTTTACAGTATTTTCAGGCTAATCCTTTTGGCTTTAACTTTCTATAATTCTCCACGTGCCTTCATGATCTTTTTCCCTTGTTTAAAGATGCTTGCTTTCTAAATTGTTTGTAGGGTAACAGAAACACTAAACAAAGGGAAACAATAAAGAATGAACAATCAACATCAAGATCCGGGTCCACTCGGTTGACATGTTTTGTCCAAGTCAAAAGACAGGTAAATTTGATAAATTAATGTAGTTTTAATAAGAAAAATTTAAAATAGGATATGAATGAAGAAATTTTTCAACAATCAACACGTTAGACGGTACTACGAGTTAAATTCAGAAAATGATCCAGCTAGTGCCGTCTAAAAATTTACATTTTTTCTTCTGTGGGAACTGTTAGTGGAAATATTCAGAAATCTGTACAGTGTGTCCGTTCATGTAAACTGAAACAAAATAACTGTAAACCGAGGCGAGTCTAGGACTCTGTCCTTAAGGCGAATTGCTCCGGTATACAGTGTCCTACCGGATGTAGCAAACGTCTCCCAGGATACAACGTATATCAGTTCGGACGAGCGCACAGCAACGTAAGAACTCAACGAACCTGTGAAGTGTTCGGACTTCTCGGATTGATGAAATGTATGCAGCAGCAGGCAGAACGTATGCAGGAATGGAGAAGGAAATTTCGTATACAGAAGGAGAAGGAAAATTTTCTATATCTCAGAAACAGCACATTGCCTCTATTTTATAGAGGGAAATCGGTTAGGAGGTTAAAGGTCAAATCAATCTGGAGCCGCTGGATCAGAAACTGCCGAAGCAGTTTTGATCTGAGCCGTTGGATCACAACAGTAACCCACGACCCACGTCCCACGACGCCACGACCCGTTGGATCACAACCGGTAGGATCAGACAAAAATCTGAGCCGTTAGATCATCAGATTTAATCATAACCGTAGCATCAGATACATTATTTTTCTGGAAAAATTTAAAAGAAAATTTGTCCAAAAAGATAAGAACCGGGCCAAGCCGGCCGGCCGGACGGGCAGCACACGTGTGTGGCAGCCATCTGCGTCTTCCCTTCGGTCAAAAATTCTCTTGCCTATAGGGCACGTCTAAAATGTCTCTCCTAACGATATATACGGTGGCAACATTCATTCAATTCCCCAATATAGTATAATTGCAAAAAGAGATGTGTTCAACTCTCATGAAGCCACATTATCATTTTTCCATTTTCCAATCAATTTTTACTCCTACTTTGAGCATTAATTTTTCATTCATCCGGTATCGAATTTGAGTGATTGAAAAGGCTAAAATCATCTACTCATTACGTAGATAATTTAGGACTAATGAGTTTCTAGTTTTGATTAACGGACACTAATCATAATTAAGCTCAAAATTTTGTTACTCACCAATTTTGTACAAACTCATTTCCACGTTACAAATTTTTCCTCAACAGGAACAACATCCGACACGGCCGGAATTTAACTGGCAAAACAGTAACTTCTTGATCAAAAGAGAATCCAAGCAGTGCAAAACCCAACTCCTCCCCATTTCAGCAAAAATCTTGAACAATTCTGTCTCTGAAAATTCATCAGAATTCACCAATTTTCTATGATTCAAATTCCCAAAATGAGAAATCCATTTTGGGGTTTAACAATTGAAAGTATTTTTAACTTCAAGAATTTCCCAAAACTTGAATCTTGATTTTGCGTGAGGAAATGAATCTGTTCACTGATATACTTTTCTTGAATTGCTCAAAATAAAAAACCCTTCTTTGAAATTTCTCATCAGTACAAGAAAAATCAACAGTTTCCAGAGAGAATTTGAACCACTTAGGGCAGAGAGCTTTTGTCAAAGAGCACCTGGGCAATAGATATCTTCGGGCTCCTTGAATAGTTGAATTCTGCAACGTCAACAGCTTGCTTAGGCCTCGGTCATCGGAAAAATCAATCAAAAAGAAAAACTTGATCCAAAAAATAAAAAAAATTAAAAAAAATGGAAGCCACTCGCACCACGGGTAACTTTCTAGACACAACCGTCAGTCTCGTCTAGCGTCATTTAGACGCAACAGACAGTTGCGATTGTTTAGGAAATTTTCTTGCAGATGTTTAAGATGTCAGCAATGAGACATCGAGCTGAGTTATACGAGGTCAAAGAACGCAGTAGTAGAGATGCCAGCAATGTTGTACCGAGCCAAGAAGATAGGTTGACGAAATAGAGCATTGAAGATGCTAGGAATGATATGTCAAGAAACGGGATGAAGGAACACACTAGTGTGCTAAACACAAGGATAGTAGTAGCGAGTGTAGGTACTGTTAGAACATGTTAAGTTTTGATGATTTGCACAAATTAGTACTTGGAACGACAGATTAGGCGTCTCATGTGAAGTGATTGGAAGTCAGTACACTTCGAACGCTTACGTTAGGCGCTTCATGTGCCTTGGTGGAATCCAGTACACTTCGAACGCCTATATTAGGCGCTTCATGTGAAGTGTATGGACGTCCGAACACTTCGAACGCCTACATGAGGCGCTTCATGTGTTTTGAGAAAAAGGCAGTACATTTTGAACGCCTACATTAGGCGTTTCATGTGTTTCATCAAGTCAAAAGTACTTTTTCCCCCAAAATGGACACGTACATCAAGTTTCTTCTGATAAAAGTCAGAACTAGTTCGAACAAGCATGAAGGCTGATATTAGGCGCTTCATGTAACTTCGAACGCCTGTTTAATTTTGCATAAAGCGCTTTATGTGACTTCGAACGCCTGTTTAATTTTGCATAAAGCGCTCCATGTCACATTGAACGCCTGTTCATTAAGCACATTAGGCACTTCATGTGACTAACGTTACAAAGGTCTTATGCTTTACTTTCTAGCATCATTTGACTCTTTGTACCCTCCTCTTTTAGTGGTTTTTTTTTACAAAACCACTCTCACTCTTGAAGAAGTCAGGTTTCCTCTTCTGGCTTTCATTTTGAAACTTCTCCAAAAATGTTTCTACAAGCCAAGAGGATATCTCAAATGAAGAGGACATACCAACACAAGATGCCAAAACCCATTATGAGCTCTGCAAATGGTTTTAAACGGGCAGAATTTTTGAAGGATGATAAAACAAGGGTTTCTTCCATTCCTTCAACAACTTTCTACACTTTCAAGCCCTCAAGTTTTCTCTCAAAGCTCAAGCTCTCAAAAATAGTTGTAAACATTGTATATTTTTACTTTATTGTTGAGAGTGATTATTGTAAGAAGAAGTGGAGTCTTCTTCTTGGTGAGTAAAGATTGTGAGAGGTGAAGTAGATTGTTGGTCAAGGAGTAAGGGTGCTTCTTGTTTGAGATATCTAGACCTTGGAGGGTTAGTTGATAGTGTTGTGGTGCACTATACCCCCAACAAGATTTCTTTGAGGGCAAAGAAGATCTTTGCAGTCTAGACTTAAATGGGTTAGATTTCTTGGTTGTGGTCTAGGCGTGTAGCCTAGTTTGTTGTTGGATTTTTTATTTCCTTGATTGTTGTTTTTCCATTGAAATAACAATCCTCATTTCAAAATCCTTCTTGTGAAAAATCAAGAAGGTAGAGGAGTAGAGTCATTTGACTTGAACCTCTATACATTCTTGTGTTCTTTACGCTTTCGCAAAGTTTTTATTCTTGTTAAGAACATACCCAAGTATTGGTTGCACTTAAAAACGAAAAATATCCATACTTGGTGAACACACTATTCAACCCCCCTTCTAATGTGTTCTAAGTGACCTAACAGGTACTGGGGTGACAGAACACATGAACACGATAAAAGGCACACTTGCCTAGCAGCTTCCAAACGACTTTGCAACTAGACCATGCCATGTCAGCAATCACGATCAATTGAATAATAACAATAAACACATAACAATTAAAGAAAAAGACAAGCGGATGGAAGGAAGTTTAGGGTGGTATGTTAAATAATGGTAACTAGTTTTGTATATTTAGTTTCGCTAATTTAGCACATGCACATTTATCATTTTCACTTGTATACATATACAACTATTTATAGTGTACATTTGTTCAATTAAATATACAAGATATTTTCTCAAACATTTTATGGCAGTCACATTATTGTTAGGTCCGTGAAACACACTAGAAGAGGGGGTTGAATAGTGTGTTTATACAAAGTATGTTTCTTTTTCGAATCTTTTTGCAATGGAAATGTTTAAACCAATACTTGATGTGTTTTTTGAAAAAAATAACTTGCAGAAATGAAAGAACACCAAATTTATAGAGGTTCAAGTCAAAGACTCTACTCCTCTACCTTCTTGCTTTGAACAAGAAGGATTTTTGAACAAAGGATTGTTATTTCTCTTTGGGGGGAACAACAATCAAAGAAAATACAAGAACAAACTAGGTTTAACAAACCTAGCTCAAGAACAATGAAAAACCCAACCTCTTTGAAGCCTAGCCTCCTTAAGATCTTCCTTGCACCAAAGAAATCTTCTATGGAGTATGATGTAGCTCCTACACCATCAACTAGCTCTTGGAACCTTGAGTTTTTCGCCCAACAGAAGACTCCTTGCTTCTTGACCAACAATCTACACTTTTTCTCCTCACAATCCTCACTTAGAAGAATACTTCTTCTTCTTTACAATACACTCTCTACAATAAAGTAAATACAATGATTTTTGAGAGCAAAATAACAATGAAGACTTGAGAGCATTTGGAGTAGAAAGTTATCTTAAAAAAAAAATCTCCCAAGCCTTATAGAAAATGCTCATAGCCGTTGGAATGGAGAAAGGATGAGAGAGACACTTTTTGTCCCACTTGTTTGAACATCATTACTTTGAAGGACACTCCTTGAAAGAAGTTAAAACTTCTTGGAGAAACTTTGTATTTTTAAGCTCAAAATGGAAAGATATTTCAAATCCATTTGGATTTGCCTTTTTGAAAAAATCTGCAGCTGTCAAGTTAGCATAAGGAAAATAAAAATCACAATATTGGTCAACTAAAAAGATAGGAGAGAGAAAATTGTACCTGCAGAATTTTCGTCCTGCTTCAGCTGTTCGGATAAAGTGCTCTATGTAGCGCTTCATGATTTATCCAGAACTCTCTGTTTATGGAATTCAACCAACAAAGCGCTTTATATATTGTTTTATGGTTTTGACAAACATTCTGTTCAAATGATTTATTCAATGAAGCGCTTGATGAAGCGCCTAATGTTTTAGCAAACCTTTCTGTTCAGAGAGGTCAAAAGAGCAAAGCGCTTTATATATCGCTTTATGTTTTAGCCAAACATTCTGTTCAGACGTATCATTTGATGAAGCGCTTGGTGAAGTGCTTTATGTTGTATCCAACCCTTCTGTTCAGAAAAGTCAGAAGATGAAGCGCTTTATATAGTACTCCATGTTTCTTTCAAAACTTTCTGTCCAAAGATTTTTATTGAACAAAGCGCTTGGTTAGGCGCTCATAGTGCTCCATGCTTCTGTTCAAAGAAGTCAGAAGATGAAGCGCTTTATATAGTGCTCCATGTTTCTTTCAAAACTTTCTGTTCACAAGTTTTTATTGAATGAAGCGCTTGGTAAGGTGCCTCATACCATAGCCAACCTTTAAGTTTTATCTTCTGGGAGCTAAAACGCTAGATTAAACACTAGAAGTTTGAACAACGCTTCTACTAAAAGCTTTGAACCTTTTAGCATGCTATACTTGTGCAAATCATAAAAACCAATCATACATAACAATTATGAGTTCTCGTTCTCACTTCTTCTTATTCTTTTCTCTGTTTTTCTGTATTAGCTTAAGTTTTCTGATATTATATGATAGCCGTAGATCACTTTTTTGTTGTTGAAGTTTTTTCTCCGGTTCTGTAGAATTTGTTTTGTTCCATAATTCAAAATGTAGAATTTGATCTCTGAATTCATAACCTCGACTTCGGATACTTTTCCTCCCTCAAATACTATTCCATCCAATAGAGTAAACATTCCACATATTCCGGAAAATCTTATGCCTAGTCCCTTCTATTCCATTCAAATGACAGTCAAGCAGCTATACTAGTGCAACCTCCACTCACTGCACATAGTTTTAACTCTTAGAGTCGTACATTTCAGATGATGCTACTTGATGATGTCTGAGTTTATCACCAAGTAGTTGTTTGATGTGGTGCCGTTAGAACTCCGTCAATTGTCCGTAGTGAGCGAGTGGCTGACCTGCACAAAGAGAAAGGGTCAGAGGACCCGGGATCTATGGCCCCGGGTAATACCCTCCGACGCTCAAGTCAGTTTGGACCATTTTTATGGAGAGGTTTATATATGGTGAAGGTTAAGTAAATTGAGGTGTTTCTGTAAAACTTGTTTTCACTGTGGAGAAGATGAGTTACTGGCGTGTAGTTTTTCAGAGTTTGTTGTTACTTGTCTTCTCTCTCCTGCTGCTCGGCCTTTTTATACGGCGGCTTGGGCCAATGCATGGGCAGAGCTCAGATATCGTGACAGGCAAGGAGGTCAGTCGGATGACTCTCGCTCTTGCATGCTCGCCACGTGGCTCAGTGCTGAACTGAGTAAGCTAGCTTGGGACATCTGGCTGGGAGTTTCACCTGGTAGAATTACCTGGGGTAAACTCCTAGAACCGAGATGAAATCTTCTAGAAGCACTCAGGAGTTCCCGAGATGGCTGATGATGTGGGGTCAGCATGCCGAGATGAAAGTGGCCGACTTTGGAGAGCATTGGTGGGCCCTTCGTGATGCTCGTGACTGACTCCACTAAAGATGATCCGGGATCAGTCAGTAGATCGGATCCGAGACCTAGCCCCAACTCTTTGGCCGAGATGGAACTGCGGGCCGGGATGAGGCCTTGAGGCCGAGTTAATAACCCTTAAGCCCAAGGGAGGCCTTTGGACCAAGGTGAGATCCTTAGCCCCCAGGGAACATTGAGACTGTATGGCCGAGATGAGGGTGGGGTCCTGTGTCCGAGATGAACTGTTTATCCACGTGTGTCCCGACCAGCTTCCGGGCCGACCCGCCATACTTAACCATTTTTGCGCCTCACTCCAGCGTTGACCGTTGTTGACTAACGGGGGGTATTTTTTGGCTCATCACTACTGGTTAAGAATAAGATGTGATTCATTGATGGAACAAGGCCAAAGTTAAATCCAACTGATCCTCAATTTCATGAGTGGAGATAGGTGAACCCAATTTTATGTGTTTTGCCTTCAAGTGCACAAAATGTAATGCGGTATAGTAGCATATATGATGTATGGAAAGATCTCACCCTCATTTACGCTAATGATGATCTTTTTGGACTCTTAGATCTGTTTGAAGATTTTTATGTAATTAAGCAAGAAAGCATCACTGTGAATGATTACTTTACAAAACTGAAGATAATTTGGGAAGAAATGCTAGCCTTGCACTGTTTCCTATTTGGTATTCATATCCAGTTTGGATGACTCTTGCACTGCTTGTCTTTGGTAAGCAAAAACAGAAATCAGTTTCCTATTTCATATATGTTTCCAAGTCCCTTTTTGATCTTATTGATATTGACATATGAGGTCCTTTTAGGTACCCTACTGTTAGGTCCCTTAGAACACACTAGAAGGGGGGTTGAATAGTGTGTTCACCAAGTATGGATATTTTGTGGCTATTTTTCGTTTTTAAGTGCAACCAATACTTGGATGTGTTCTTTAGAGAGAATAAAGACTTGAATGAAAGTAAAGAACACAAGTATGTATAGAGGTTCAAGTCAAGAGACTCTACTCCTCTACCTTCTTGATGTTTCACAAGAAGGATTTTGAAATGGGGATTGTTATTTCTTATGGAGGAAACAACAATCAAAAAACGAAATCCAGAAAACACAAAAACTAGGCACCTTGCCTAGACCACAACCAAGAATTCTAACCCTTTGAAGTTTAGCCTCCAAAGATCTTCTTTGCCCTCAAAGAAATCTTGTAGGGAGAATAGTGCACCACACACTATCAACTAACCCTTCAAAGTCTAAAAAACTCAAACAAAGAGCACCCTTGCTCCTTGACCAACAATCTACCCAATCTCTCACAGAATAATCTCACCAAGAAGAAGACTCTTCTTCTTACAATAATCACTCTCAACAATAAAGTAAAGATGTACAAAGATTACAAATATTTTGAGAGCTTGAGCTTGAGAGAACTTGAGAGCTTGCAATGTAGAAAGTTGGAGAAGAGAATGAAGAAAACCCTTCTTTTATCATTCTTCAAAATTCTTCCCGTTTGAAAGCTTCTGCCCAGCCAATAATGGGATTTGGCAGCTTGTGAAGGTACTCCTGCATTCTTGGGAAACTTTTCTTGGCATGTAGCAAACATTTTGAAGAGGATCCAAAACCTTGGCCAAGAATGGAAAACTGGCAACTCTGAGTGTGAGAGAAAACCTGCGAAAATAACACTAAAAGAAGAGGGTACAAAGAGTCAACTGGTTAGAAAATGAAGCAGAAAGACATTTGTACCGTTGAGCACATGAAGCGCCTAAACTGTCTGAAGAATAGGCGTTCAAAGTAGCATGAAGCGCTTAATGTGAAAAAGAACATGCGTTCGAAGTCACATTAAGCGCCTTATGTTGGCAACTGAATGCGTTCGAAGTGACATGAAGCGCCTCATGTAGCACTTCATGCTAGTTCGAACTGAAACTGACATTTTCTCAGAACCAGACCTTGGGAAAGCGTGTTTATTCAGAGAAAAGTACTTTTGACTTGGTGAAACACTTGAAGCGCTTAAAGTAGCGTTCGAAGTGTTCGCACATTTCATCAAGGCACATGAAGCGCTTGATGTAAGCGTTCGAAGTGCCCCCTGACTTTCATACACTTCACATGAAGCGCCTGAACAAGGCGTTCAAAGTGTACGCACATCCAGACACCTCACATAAAGCGCCTAATGCAGGCGTTCGAAGTGTACTGGACTTCACCAAGGTACATTAAGCGCATGAAGTGAGAGTTCAAAGTGTACAACTTCAAACCATCAACTTGAAGCGCCTAATCTAACAAATTCAAGTGCCAACCTTGTGCAAATCATCAAAACCAAGTCATATTCTAACATTCTCCCTCTTTTTGATGATTTCACAACATGCGTTATTTTAATCTACTCCCCCTTAACATATGCTCCCCCTCACAAAGTGCATAATAACTTCTCAAGAAGCGAACCATATGACTCAAGATAAATTGACACAAGAGAAACATTATTATTAACAAGCTAACCATAGAAGAGAAAATATTTCAAACGACATCAGAGAAATATTTCAAACTACATCAAAAGGAAAGAAAGGTTTCTAGTCATCACAAGATAAACGGTTTGCAAGCAACAGAGAAAAACAAAAACAAGAACCAACTACATTCCACCACCAGAGCCAGCACCACTTCCACCAGGATGCTGCAAATCACCAAAACTGAAACGACTTGATGCATACTCAGCAAAGCCACCCATTTGTTGGCCACTTCCACCAGCATGTTCGACTCCACCAACACCACCAACACCAATTCCTGTATCTCCAGCAGTAGCAGCAGCAGCAGTGTCTCCCCCTAAATCATCAAAATCAGGGGGAAAGGATGCCCATGGCATTTGATGGAGAATAGCGTCTTTAAGAACGCCAAAACGATATTCATGACGCGCATCCCTAAGCTGAAGGTGCTGAACAGACTGTTCCAGAGACTGGATGCGTGCAATCAGCTCAGCATTTGTACTGCTCCCATCACCGTCCTGAGGACCTTCGTCAACTTCATCAGCAAGGTCGGGAACAAGAGTACTCTTGCGGCGTTGAGAATCAACGGCTTGAGCGATATTTGAGTTATCGTAGTAGTCAGTGTTGGCAACGTCCGTGAGGGATTCGTCAGAAATTTCAATGCCTTTAGATTTGATCAGCATGGTTACGATGTTTGCAAAGGGCAAAGCTTTAGAGCCTTTCCTAAGCGCAGCCATCATAACCTCAACAAGAATCCAACCAAAATTTAACTGTGTTTCTTGCAGAATGCGGTAGGTAACATAGAAATCCATATTACTCGGATTTCTAGTTGCTTTCCCGTTCACACAGTAAGTAATGACAGCAAGTAAAATTCGATTTACTAAAGGCATGTTTTGAGTCTTTTTGGTAGGAAAGTATTGAAGGTGGAATTTGACATCTTGCTCACTGATGCCATATCGATCGCTCCAATCGAACACAGAAAAATCACTTAGGCCTTCATTTCTAACTCCTAAAATGGTACAGATTTCCTGGATTGAAAAGCTAAGAGGAGTACCATTGATGACAGTGTTTAAGAAGAAAGAGGAGTTTTCAGAAGCAGGGGTAATCCACATGTTGGCATAAAATTTGCGTGTAAGATTTTTAGAGTAGGATTTCATGTCTAACCTAAGCCACATATGAGTCCATCCTTGTTTTTCAAGAAGAGCAATAACCTGGTGTGCATTGTGGGAAGCGGTAAAATCATCGATCTGAACCAGTTTTAACGGAGCCACTGGTCTGTTTTTGCCTTTCCATTCTTCATAAAGCAAGTGAGAGTAGAGAGAGAGATGAATTCCCATGGCCGTGTGATGAGGAGATTTTGTAACGTCAGAATCTAGTTTGCGTTTCATCCATGGGAAGTTTTCCTTTGTGAGAGATTTTCGGATTTCTTTCAGTTCAGAGGGTTCTCTGATTCCGGCAGGTCTCTTCCTCCGGTGACCGGTGGGGACATTTTGTGAGGAACCAGCGGAGGCCATTTTAGAATGCTAAGGGTTTGAGTTTGAGAGAAGGATGATCAGGGAGGTGAGGAGGAATGATGAGGGCAGGGGAAATTTAAGGAGGATGAAGGAAGTTGAAGGGATTTGCAGGGAAGAGGAGTTAGGAAGTTGAAGAGGTTTCAGGACGTGGGAAAATGGGGAAATGGGGAAAATGGGAGAGAGAAAAGGAAGGGAAACGGCAGGGAATTGATGGGAAGTGATGATTCTAAAATGGCGCGAAAGCTGAAGAGACAGTGGAAGTGTGAAAAGATGGATGAAGCGCCTAATGTGACATCGAACGACTTCACAAAAAGGGATGAAGCGCTTAATGTCACATCGAACGCCTTTACAAAGAGGCATAAAGCGCCTGATGTCACTTCGAACAAGTGACATCCTTAACATCAGGCGCTTGATGTGACATCGAACGCCTGAGGAGAGTAAGATGAAGCGCTTTATGTGTACTGATCTTGAAAATTTTTGAAATTTTCATGCTCAAAACTCAAGATGGTTTTATCAACCCATATTGAGCAACCCCAACCTACTTCTTATGGATAAAAAGACATCGCTAGGCAAGGGTTTCGTGAAAATGTCCGCAAGTTGGTCATGTGTAGGAACAAATTCTACACTTACCAAGTTCTTTTGTACACAATCACGGATGAAATGATACCTCACTTCGATGTGCTTGGTCCGACTATGTTGGACGGGATTTTGTGCAATATTAATGGCGGACGTGTTATCACACAAAATTGGCACTTTTGAGAAGTGAATGTTATAATCATTTAAAGTGTTAGTCATCCATAACAATTGTGCACAACACGAGGTGGCCGACACATATTCGGATTCCGCCGTAGAGAGAGACACACTGTTTTGTTTCTTGGAGAACCAAGAAACGAGACAATCTCCAAGAAACTGACAAGTTCCGGAGGTACTCTTTCTATCAACTAGACTCCCCGCATAATCGGAGTCACAATAACCTCTTAAATCAAAACATGCATTCTTAGGATAAAATAAACCAAATTTCAAAGTACTTCTAAGGTATCTAAGGATGCGTTTTACCGCAATAAAATGCATCTCCCTAGGATCACTTTGAAATCTAGCACATAAGCATACTGCATGTAAAATATCGGGTCTACTAGCCGTTAAATAAAGTAGACTACCTATAATGCCACGATACAAAGTTACCTCGACATGCTTTCCCTTTTCATCCTTGTCAAGCTTTGCACTTGTGCTCATAGGAGTGTTAACCTCTCTTCCTTCACCAAAGTTGTACTTTTTGAGCAAGTCTCTTGTGTATTTGGCTTGGGAAATGTACACACCATCTTTGGTTTGCTTGATTTGTAATCCAAGGAAATAATTTAGCTCGCCCATCATGCTCATCTCGAACTCACCTTGCATAAGACTAGCAAATTGCTCACAAAGACAATTGTTAGTAGCACCAAAAATAATATCATCAACATATACTTGGACAATTAAATGATTCCTACCTTGTTCTTTTATGAACAAAGTAGTGTCAACTTTACCTCTTGAAAAACCATTATTAAGAAGAAAAGTACTTAACCTCTCGTACCAAGCTCTTGGAGCTTGTTTGAGGCCGCAAAGAGCCTTTTTAAGTTTGAATACATGATGTGGTGAATCATGACATTCAAACCCGGGAGGTTGTGCAACATACACTTCCTCTTGAATAACACCATTCAAGAACGCGGATTTAACATCCATTTGGTAAAGTGTAAAATCTCTATAACAAGCATATGCTAATAACATTCTAATAGCTTCAAGCCGTGCTACGGGTGCAAATGTCTCATCAAAATCAATACCTTCTTCTTGACGGTATCCTTGAGCAACTAACCTAGCCTTGTTTCTAGTGACATTACCTTGATCATCCATCTTTTACGAAAAACCCATTTCGTACCAATAATAGGATGATCGTTTGGTTTGGGAACTAACTCCCAAACATCACTTCTTTCAAATTGGTTTAATTCTTTTTGCATAGCCAAGATCCAATTTTCATCAAGAAGTGCGTCTTTAATATTTTTAGGCTCTATAAGAGAGACAAATGCATTCTCTCTATATTGCCTTCGTGTGGTGATACCTCTATTTAAATCACATATGACTAACTCTTGAGGGTGAGAGCTTTTGTGCTTAAATGATCTAGGAAGATTGGATACATCACCTCCAACTTCCTCTTGATCATGTTCCGGAAGAGATGAACCTTCATCATTATCATGAACCTCATGTTCCGGAAAGTGTGATGCATTTTCTACATTTTGTGAATCAACATGAGTAGAAGAGACATTTTTACTTGACTCACTAAGTTCATTTACACAAGGTGGAGGAGTGCCTTCAAGAGGTTCAACTCTCAAATCCACAAAGATGTTTCCATTTGGAGGATCATCAACGATCTCTCGTTGAGGAACAACCATAGGAACATCCTCAAGAATTTCTTCTTGAGGAGTCACATCTTCATCCTCTTCACAATCCTCATTAAGTTTAGGTTCATCACTAAGTGACTCATTAAACTTAACATGGATTGATTCTTCCACCTTTTGACTCCTTTTGTTGAAAACACGAAATGCTTTACTATTTGAGGCATAACTTAAAAAGATACCTTCATCCGCTTTGAGGTCAAGTTTGTCCAAAGTATCTTTGGTATTAAGTATAAAACACTTGCAACCAAAGACTTTGAAATACCCAATGTTGGGAACTTTTCCATTCCAAAGCTCATAGGGTGTCACATTTAGATATGGTCTCAAATAGACACGATTGATCACATGGCAAGTGGCATTAACCGCTTCGGCCCAAAAATACTTGGGCAAACCGAACTCATTCAACATTGCTCTACACATTTCTTGTAGAGTTCTATTCTTTCGTTCGGCCACACCATTTTGTTGAGGAGTTCTAGGTGCCGAAAGGTCATGAGAGTATCCTTTGGATACGCAAAACCTTTCGAAATCACCATCGAACTCACCACCACGATCACTACGGATGGTTTTGATGGTGTCACCCACATGATTTTCCAATCGTTTACTTAGACTTATAAACTCACTACATGCATCACTTTTCTTAGCAAGAAACATCACCCATGTATAACGAGTATAGTCATCTACTACCACGAAGGTATAATGTTTACCACCCAAGCTTCTTGTTCCAACATCCCCATACAAATCCATGTGAAGCAATTGTAGGGGCTTGGAGGTGGAAATATTTGTCTTGGGTTTGAAACTTGTTTTCACAAGTTTCGCCTTTTGACAAGTGTCACACAAGTCATTGTTTTCGAAACTCATTTTTGGAAGGCCTCGGACTTTATCATTTTCGCAAATAAATTTAAATGTTTTGAAACATACATGTCCGAGACGTCTATGCCATAGTTGCGTCAAATCATTCTTAGCAACTAGACACGTTACATTTTGAGAAACCAAATCATTGATGCTAACTTTGTAAATATTTTTGAAACGCAAAGCCTCAAATAAAATCTTTTCTTCCTTTTTCACAACACACTTTGTTTTCAAAAACGTTACCTCATAGTTAGCATCACAAAGTTGACTGACACTTATCAAGTTAAACTTAAGACCTACAACATATAAGACATCACTAAGAGAGAAGGAATCGTTACCCACAATACCATGTCCTTTGATTTGGCCTTTGCTACCGCCAAAGTGGACAACTCCTCCGTCTTGCATAGTGAGTCTATGGAAGAGACGTTTGTCTCCCGTCATATGGTTGGAACACCCACTGTCCACGACCCATTTGACCTTCTTGTCTTCGCTTTCTCCATTGAGTGCTAGGGCCTACAAAAGAACCATATGAAGTTGGTACCCTTTTTGTTTTGGGTCCTTGAAGGTTAGTTACCTTCATCTCGCCTTTCGGCACCCACACAAGATTCTTATTATTTTTAGCTCTACATACTCTTTCTACATGACCTTTCCTATTGCAATAAAAACATGTAGGAGTATGCTTGTGTGTTGGTGCATGCTTGTGCGAATGTTTATGCATTGGCACATGTCGTGTTTCCTTCTTAGGAACCACCTTCTTCGGAATTGAAGAAGGCTTTTGTTTCACAACATGAACCAAAGGTTGTGATACCTTTGGTGCATTAGCCTTTTGTTTAGGCATGTGCCTTTGCTTCTTCAAGGAGATTTTAGACTCCTTGATCACTTGTGCTTGTTCCTTTTTATTTCCCTTCTTAGATGCATACATGACACTAGGTTTGACTTTCATGCTTGGCCTAGATGCATCTTTAATCTCTATCTCTTTAGCACCTACCCTTGAATCATTTTTCTTATCCTCAAGGGCTTGAGCACATGATTTCATCAAATCATGTTTCTCTTCAAGTGCAATCACATGCATTGTTAAAAATATGTCATGCTCAAGTTGCAATGCAATGTGATTTTCTAACGTGTCATTATACTCATTTATGCATGCTCTAAACTCTTTCTTGACACGTTGATACTTTAAATCAAGGAGATAATTTTCTTGTATTAAATCATCTCGCTCATCAATAACTTTATAATGAGATGAAATGTTGCATACCTCCTTGTCATCGTCAATGGCCATTAGTGCGAAGAATTCCTTGTCAAGATCATCTTCCACCACCCCCGTGAGTGCAAGATCATCTCGATCGCCATTGTCGCTCTCGGATCCAGAAAGGAAACTCTCCCAATGGGCTACTTCCGCTTGCAAAGCCTTCTTCCTTTGGTAGATGGCCTTTTTATCTTTGAGTTGCGGCTCCTTCACCCGACAATCCTTCATGAAGTGACCAAACTTCCCACATTTGTAGCATTTATTCTCTTGGTCCTTCACCTTGTCCTTGGAGTACCTTTCCTTGACGAATCTCTTGGCTTCGTCACCATTCTTTCTTGCAATGCGTCGGAATCTTTTGACAAGAAGTCCGACCTCATCATCCGAGTCCTCCGACTCAACTACTAATGCCTTTGAAGATTGGCGAATAGGATCATTCTTCTCTTGTGCATCCAAATGAATCTCATAAGTGATGAGATTCCCGTATAACTCGTCCAAGGTGATTGTTTCAAGATCCTTGGACTCCTCAATGGCCGTCACTTTCGCGTTCCATTCTCTTCCTAAACTGTTTAGGAAGCAATGGTTTAGATCCTCTTGTTCTATCTTCTTGCCAACCGCTTTGAGAAGGTTGACAAGCTTGGTGAATCTTTGGATGGACTCTTCAATCTTTTCACCTTTGGGGACAGTGAAGTTGTAAAATTGTTTTATCAACTGTCTCCTTTTGGCCTTTCTTACTTGAGATGTTCCTTCGTGGATCATCTCAAGCTTTGTCCAAGCCTCATGTGCGGATTGGACACCTTGAATCTGAGCTCTCTCATTTGTGGAAAGAGAGCTATTTAAAATAGCAAGAGCTTTGCTATTTATGGCCAACTGAAACTCCTCCTCAGGAGTAGGATCATCAATATCAATGGGAATCATAGATCCTCTTGAGACCTCAACCCATATTCTGTGAGAACAAGAACGCAAGTAGGTTTCCATGTTTGACTTCCACAGTGGGTAGTTTAAAGGGTCAAACATGGGAACTTTAACATGAACATTTGAGATAGAAGGGAATAGGGTTTCCTGCCTCCTTCTTCTGGAGGTCTCAGCACTAGGAGAACCCAAATCATTTGTTTAATCATCAAAAACAAAGGGATCCATACTAGAAATGATCAAATCTTGTATTTGAACTCAAATAAGCAAGATGTGGCTCTGATACCAATTGTTAGGTCCCTTAGAATACACTAGAAGGGGGGGTTGAATAGTGTGTTCACCAAGTATGGATATTTTGTGGCTATTTTTCGTTTTTAAGTGCAACCAATACTTGGATGTGTTCTTTAGAGAGAATAAAGACTTGAATCAAAGTAAAGAACACAAGTATGTATAGAAGTTCAAGTCAAGAGACTCTACTCCTCTACCTTCTTGATGTTTCACAAGAAGGATTTTGAAATGGGGATTGTTATTTCTTATGGGGGAAACAACAATCAAAAAACGAAATCCAGAAAACACAAAAACTAGGCACCTTGCCTAGACCACAACCAAGAATTCTAACCCTTTGAAGTTTAGCCTCCAAAGATCTTCTTTGCCCTCAAAGAAATCTTGTAGGGAGAATAGTGCACCACACACTATCAACTAACCCTTCAAAGTCTAGAAAACTCAAACAAAGAGCACCCTTGCTCCTTGACCAACAATCTACCCAATCTCTCACAGAATAATCTCACCAAGAAGAAGACTCTTCTTCTTACAATAATCACTCTCAACAATAAAGTAAAGATGTACAAAGATTACAAATATTTTGAGAGCTTGAGCTTGAGAGAACTTGAGAGCTTGCAATGTAGAAAGTTGGAGAAGAGAATGAAGAAAACCCTTCTTTTATCATTCTTCAAAATTCTTCCCGTTTGAAAGCTTCTGCCCAGCCAATAATGGGATTTGGCAGCTTGTGAAGGTACTCCTGCATTCTTGGGAAACTTTTCTTGGCATGTAGCAAACATTTTGAAGAGGATCCAAAACCTTGGCCAAGAATGGAAAACTGGCAACTCTGAGTGTGAGAGAAAACCTGCGAAAATAACACTAAAAGAAGAGGGTACAAAGAGTCAACTGGTTAGAAAATGAAGCAGAAAGACATTTGTACCGTTGAGCACATGAAGCGCCTAAACTGTCTGAAGAATAGGCGTTCAAAGTAGCATGAAGCGCTTAATGTGAAAAAGAACATGCGTTCGAAGTCACATTAAGCGCCTTATGTTGGCAACTGAATGCGTTCGAAGTGACATGAAGCGCCTCATGTAGCACTTCATGCTAGTTCGAACTGAAACTGACATTTTCTCAGAACCAGACCTTGGGAAAGCGTGTTTATTCAGAGAAAAGTACTTTTGACTTGGTGAAACACTTGAAGCGCTTAAAGTAGCGTTCGAAGTGTTCGCACATTTCATCAAGGCACATGAAGCGCTTGATGTAAGCGTTCGAAGTGCCCTGACTTTCATACACTTCACATGAAGCGCCTGAACAAGGCGTTCGAAGTGTACGCACATCCAGACACCTCACATAAAGCGCCTAATGCAGGCGTTCGAAGTGTACTGGACTTCACCAAGGTACATTAAGCGCATGAAGTGAGAGTTCAAAGTGTACAACTTCAAACCATCAACTTGAAGCGCCTAATCTAACAAATTCAAGTGCCAACCTTGTGCAAATCATCAAAACCAAGTCATATTCTAACATTCTCCCTCTTTTTGATGATTTCACAACATGCGTTATTTTAATCTACTCCCCCTTAACATATGCTCCCCCTCACAAAGTGCATAATAACTTCTCAAGAAGCGAACCATATGACTCAAGATAAATTGACACAAGAGAAACATTATTATTAACAAGCTAACCATAGAAGAGAAAATATTTCAAACGACATCAGAGAAATATTTCAAACTACATCAAAAGGAAAGAAAGGTTTCTAGTCATCACAAGATAAACGGTTTGCAAGCAACAGAGAAAAACAAAAACAAGAACCAACTACATTCCACCACCAGAGCCAGCACCACTTCCACCAGGATGCTGCAAATCACCAAAACTGAAACGACTTGATGCATACTCAGCAAAGCCACCCATTTGTTGGCCACTTCCACCAGCATGTTCGACTCCACCAACACCACCAACACCAATTCCTGTATCTCCAGCAGTAGCAGCAGCAGCAGTGTCTCCCCCTAAATCATCAAAATCAGGGGGAAAGGATGCCCATGGCATTTGATGGAGAATAGCGTCTTTAAGAACGCCAAAACGATATTCATGACGCGCATCCCTAAGCTGAAGGTGCTGAACAGACTGTTCCAGAGACTGGATGCGTGCAATCAGCTCAGCATTTGTACTGCTCCCATCACCGTCCTGAGGACCTTCGTCAACTTCATCAGCAAGGTCGGGAACAAGAGTACTCTTGCGGCGTTGAGAATCAACGGCTTGAGCGATATTTGAGTTATCGTAGTAGTCAGTGTTGGCAACGTCCGTGAGGGATTCGTCAGAAATTTCAATGCCTTTAGATTTGATCAGCATGGTTACGATGTTTGCAAAGGGCAAAGCTTTAGAGCCTTTCCTAAGCGCAGCCATCATAACCTCAACAAGAATCCAACCAAAATTTAACTGTGTTTCTTGCAGAATGCGGTAGGTAACATAGAAATCCATATTACTCGGATTTCTAGTTGCTTTCCCGTTCACACAGTAAGTAATGACAGCAAGTAAAATTCGATTTACTAAAGGCATGTTTTGAGTCTTTTTGGTAGGAAAGTATTGAAGGTGGAATTTGACATCTTGCTCACTGATGCCATATCGATCGCTCCAATCGAACACAGAAAAATCACTTAGGCCTTCATTTCTAACTCCTAAAATGGTACAGATTTCCTGGATTGAAAAGCTAAGAGGAGTACCATTGATGACAGTGTTTAAGAAGAAAGAGGAGTTTTCAGAAGCAGGGGTAATCCACATGTTGGCATAAAATTTGCGTGTAAGATTTTTAGAGTAGGATTTCATGTCTAACCTAAGCCACATATGAGTCCATCCTTGTTTTTCAAGAAGAGCAATAACCTGGTGTGCATTGTGGGAAGCGGTAAAATCATCGATCTGAACCAGTTTTAACGGAGCCACTGGTCTGTTTTTGCCTTTCCATTCTTCATAAAGCAAGTGAGAGTAGAGAGAGAGATGAATTCCCATGGCCGTGTGATGAGGAGATTTTGTAACGTCAGAATCTAGTTTGCGTTTCATCCATGGGAAGTTTTCCTTTGTGAGAGATTTTCGGATTTCTTTCAGTTCAGAGGGTTCTCTGATTCCGGCAGGTCTCTTCCTCCGGTGACCGGTGGGGACATTTTGTGAGGAACCAGCGGAGGCCATTTTAGAATGCTAAGGGTTTGAGTTTGAGAGAAGGATGATCAGGGAGGTGAGGAGGAATGAAGAGGGCAGGGGAAATTTAAGGAGGATGAAGGAAGTTGAAGGGATTTGCAGGGAAGAGGAGTTAGGAAGTTGAAGAGGTTTCAGGACGTGGGAAAATGGGGAAATGGGGAAAATGGGAGAGAGAAAAGGAAGGGAAACGGCAAGGAATTGATGGGAAGTGATGATTCTAAAATGGCGCGAAAGCTGAAGAGACAGTGGAAGTGTGAAAAGATGGATGAAGCGCCTAATGTGACATCGAACGACTTCACAAAAAGGGATGAAGCGCTTAATGTCACATCGAACGCCTTTACAAAGAGGCATAAAGCGCCTGATGTCACTTCGAACAAGTGACATCCTTAACATCAGGCGCTTGATGTGACATCGAACGCCTGAGGAGAGTAAGATGAAGCGCTTTATGTGTACTGATCTTGAAAATTTTTGAAATTTTCATGCTCAAAACTCAAGATGGTTTTATCAACCCATATTGAGCAACCCCAACCTACTTCTTATGGATAAAAAGACATCGCTAGGCAAGGGTTTCGTGAAAATGTCCGCAAGTTGGTCATGTGTAGGAACAAATTCTACACTTACCAAGTTCTTTTGTACACAATCACGGATGAAATGATACCTCACTTCGATGTGCTTGGTCCGACTATGTTGGACGGGATTTTGTGCAATATTAATGGCGGACGTGTTATCACACAAAATTGGCACTTTTGAGAAGTGAATGTTATAATCATTTAAAGTGTTAGTCATCCATAACAATTGTGCACAACACGAGGTGGCCGACACATATTCGGATTCCGCCGTAGAGAGAGACACACTGTTTTGTTTCTTGGAGAACCAAGAAACGAGACAATCTCCAAGAAACTGACAAGTTCCGGAGGTACTCTTTCTATCAACTAGACTCCCCGCATAATCGGAGTCACAATAACCTCTTAAATCAAAACATGCATTCTTAGGATAAAATAAACCAAATTTCAAAGTACTTCTAAGGTATCTAAGGATGCGTTTTACCGCAATAAAATGCATCTCCCTAGGATCACTTTGAAATCTAGCACATAAGCATACTGCATGTAAAATATCGGGTCTACTAGCCGTTAAATAAAGTAGACTACCTATAATGCCACGATACAAAGTTACCTCGACATGCTTTCCCTTTTCATCCTTGTCAAGCTTTGCACTTGTGCTCATAGGAGTGTTCACCTCTCTTCCTTCACCAAAGTTGTACTTTTTGAGCAAGTCTCTTGTGTATTTGGCTTGGGAAATGTACACACCATCTTTGGTTTGCTTGATTTGTAATCCAAGGAAATAATTTAGCTCGCCCATCATGCTCATCTCGAACTCACCTTGCATAAGACTAGCAAATTGCTCACAAAGACAATTGTTAGTAGCACCAAAAATAATATCATCAACATATACTTGGACAATTAAATGATTCCTACCTTGTTCTTTTATGAACAAAGTAGTGTCAACTTTACCTCTTGAAAAACCATTATTAAGAAGAAAAGTACTTAACCTCTCGTACCAAGCTCTTGGAGCTTGTTTGAGGCCGTAAAGAGCCTTTTTAAGTTTGAATACATGATGTGGTGAATCATGACATTCAAACCCGGGAGGTTGTGCAACATACACTTCCTCTTGAATAACACCATTCAAGAACGCGGATTTAACATCCATTTGGTAAAGTGTAAAATCTCTATAACAAGCATATGCTAATAACATTCTAATAGCTTCAAGCCGTGCTACGGGTGCAAATGTCTCATCAAAATCAATACCTTCTTCTTGACGGTATCCTTGAGCAACTAACCTAGCCTTGTTTCTAGTGACATTACCTTGATCATCCATCTTTTACGAAAAACCCATTTCGTACCAATAATAGGATGATCGTTTGGTTTGGGAACTAACTCCCAAACATCACTTCTTTCAAATTGGTTTAATTCTTTTTGCATAGCCAAGATCCAATTTTCATCAAGAAGTGCGTCTTTAATATTTTTAGGCTCTATAAGAGAGACAAATGCATTCTCTCTATATTGCCTTCGTGTGGTGATACCTCTATTTAAATCACATATGACTAACTCTTGAGGGTGAGAGCTTTTGTGCTTAAATGATCTAGGAAGATTGGATACATCACCTCCAACTTCCTCTTGATCATGTTCCGGAAGAGATGAACCTTCATCATTATCATGAACCTCATGTTCCGGAAAGTGTGATGCATTTTCTACATTTTGTGAATCAACATGAGTAGAAGAGACATTTTTACTTGACTCACTAAGTTCATTTACACAAGGTGGAGGAGTGCCTTCAAGAGGTTCAACTCTCAAATCCACAAAGATGTTTCCATTTGGAGGATCATCAACGATCTCTCGTTGAGGAACAACCATAGGAACATCCTCAAGAATTTCTTCTTGAGGAGTCACATCTTCATCCTCTTCACAATCCTCATTAAGTTTAGGTTCATCACTAAGTGACTCATTAAACTTAACATGGATTGATTCTTCCACCTTTTGACTCCTTTTGTTGAAAACACGAAATGCTTTACTATTTGAGGCATAACTTAAAAAGATACCTTCATCCGCTTTGAGGTCAAGTTTGTCCAAAGTATCTTTGGTATTAAGTATAAAACACTTGCAACCAAAGACTTTGAAATACCCAATGTTGGGAACTTTTCCATTCCAAAGCTCATAGGGTGTCACATTTAGATATGGTCTCAAATAGACACGATTGATCACATGGCAAGTGGCATTAACCGCTTCGGCCCAAAAATACTTGGGCAAACCGAACTCATTCAACATTGCTCTACACATTTCTTGTAGAGTTCTATTCTTTCGTTCGGCCACACCATTTTGTTGAGGAGTTCTAGGTGCCGAAAGGTCATGAGAGTATCCTTTGGATACGCAAAACCTTTCGAAATCACCATCGAACTCACTACCACGATCACTACGGATGGTTTTGATGGTGTCACCCACATGATTTTCCAATCGTTTACTTAGACTTATAAACTCACTACATGCATCACTTTTCTTAGCAAGAAACATCACCCATGTATAACGAGTATAGTCATCTACTACCACGAAGGTATAATGTTTACCACCTAAGCTTCTTGTTCCAACATCCCCATACAAATCCATGTGAAGCAATTGTAGGGGCTTGGAGGTGGAAATATTTGTCTTGGGTTTGAAACTTGTTTTCACAAGTTTCGCCTTTTGACAAGTGTCACACAAGTCATTGTTTTCGAAACTCATTTTTGGAAGGCCTCGGACTTTATCATTTTCGCAAATAAATTTAAATGTTTTGAAACATACATGTCCGAGACGTCTATGCCATAGTTGCGTCAAATCATTCTTAGCAACTAGACACGATACATTTTGAGAAACCAAATCATTGATGCTAACTTTGTAAATATTTTTGAAACGCAAAGCCTCAAATAAAATCTTTTCTTCCTTTTTCACAACACACTTTGTTTTCAAAAACGTTACCTCATAGTTAGCATCACAAAGTTGACTGACACTTATCAAGTTAAACTTAAGACCTACAACATATAAGACATCACTAAGAGAGAAGGAATCGTTACCCACAATACCATGTCCTTTGATTTGGCCTTTGCTACCGCCAAAGTGGACAACTCCTCCGTCTTGCATAGTGAGTCTATGGAAGAGACGTTTGTCTCCCGTCATATGGTTGGAACACCCACTGTCCACGACCCATTTGACCTTCTTGTCTTCGCTTTCTCCATTGAGTGCTAGGGCCTACAAAAGAACCATATGAAGTTGGTACCCTTTTTGTTTTGGGTCCTTGAAGGTTAGTTACCTTCATCTCGCCTTTCGGCACCCACACAAGATTCTTATTATTTTTAGCTCTACATACTCTTTCTACATGACCTTTCCTATTGCAATAAAAACATGTAGGAGTATGCTTGTGTGTTGGTGCATGCTTGTGCGAATGTTTATGCATTGGCACATGTCGTGTTTCCTTCTTAGGAACCACCTTCTTCGGAATTGAAGAAGGCTTTTGTTTCACAACATGAACCAAAGGTTGTGATACCTTTGGTGCATTAGCCTTTTGTTTAGGCATGTGCCTTTGCTTCTTCAAGGAGATTTTAGACTCCTTGATCACTTGTGCTTGTTCCTTTTTATTTCCCTTCTTAGATGCATACATGACACTAGGTTTGACTTTCATGCTTGGCCTAGATGCATCTTTAATCTCTATCTCTTTAGCACCTACCCTTGAATCATTTTTCTTATCCTCAAGGGCTTGAGCACATGATTTCATCAAATCATGTTTCTCTTCAAGTGCAATCACATGCATTGTTAAAAATATGTCATGCTCAAGTTGCAATGCAATGTGATTTTCTAACGTGTCATTATACTCATTTATGCATGCTCTAAACTCTTTCTTGACACGTTGATACTTTAAATCAAGGAGATAATTTTCTTGTATTAAATCATCTCGCTCATCAATAACTTTATAATGAGATGAAATGTTGCATACCTCCTTGTCATCGTCAATGGCCATTAGTGCGAAGAATTCCTTGTCAAGATCATCTTCCACCACCCCCGTGAGTGCAAGATCATCTCGATCGCCATTGTCGCTCTCGGATCCAGAAAGGAAACTCTCCCAATGGGCTACTTCCGCTTGCAAAGCCTTCTTCCTTTGGTAGATGGCCTTTTTATCTTTGAGTTGCGGCTCCTTCACCCGACAATCCTTCATGAAGTGACCAAACTTCCCACATTTGTAGCATTTATTCTCTTGGTCCTTCACCTTGTCCTTGGAGTACCTTTCCTTGACGAATCTCTTGGCTTCGTCACCATTCTTTCTTGCAATGCGTCGGAATCTTTTGACAAGAAGTCCGACCTCATCATCCGAGTCCTCCGACTCAACTACTAATGCCTTTGAAGATTGGCGAATAGGATCATTCTTCTCTTGTGCATCCAAATGAATCTCATAAGTGATGAGATTCCCGTATAACTCGTCCAAGGTGATTGTTTCAAGATCCTTGGACTCCTCAATGGCCGTCACTTTCGCGTTCCATTCTCTTCCTAAACTGTTTAGGAAGCAATGGTTTAGATCCTCTTGTTCTATCTTCTTGCCAACCGCTTTGAGAAGGTTGACAAGCTTGGTGAATCTTTGGATGGACTCTTCAATCTTTTCACCTTTGGGGACAGTGAAGTTGTAAAATTGTTTTATCAACTGTCTCCTTTTGGCCTTTCTTACTTGAGATGTTCCTTCGTGGATCATCTCAAGCTTTGTCCAAGCCTCATGTGCGGATTGGACACCTTGAATCTGAGCTCTCTCATTTGTGGAAAGAGAGCTATTTAAAATAGCAAGAGCTTTGCTATTTATGGCCAACTGAAACTCCTCCTCAGGAGTAGGATCATCAATATCAATGGGAATCATAGATCCTCTTGAGACCTCAACCCATATTCTGTGAGAACAAGAACGCAAGTAGGTTTCCATGTTTGACTTCCACAGTGGGTAGTTTAAAGGGTCAAACATGGGAACTTTAACATGAACATTTGAGATAGAAGGGAATAGGGTTTCCTGCCTCCTTCTTCTGGAGGTCTCAGCACTAGGAGAACCCAAATCATTTGTTTAATCATCAAAAACAAAGGGATCCATACTAGAAATGATCAAATCTTGTATTTGAACTCAAATAAGCAAGATGTGGCTCTGATACCAATTGTTAGGTCCCTTAGAATACACTAGAAGGGGGGGTTGAATAGTGTGTTCACCAAGTATGGATATTTTGTGGCTATTTTTCGTTTTTAAGTGCAACCAATACTTGGATGTGTTCTTTAGAGAGAATAAAGACTTGAATCAAAGTAAAGAACACAAGTATGTATAGAAGTTCAAGTCAAGAGACTCTACTCCTCTACCTTCTTGATGTTTCACAAGAAGGATTTTGAAATGGGGATTGTTATTTCTTATGGGGGAAACAACAATCAAAAAACGAAATCCAGAAAACACAAAAACTAGGCACCTTGCCTAGACCACAACCAAGAATTCTAACCCTTTGAAGTTTAGCCTCCAAAGATCTTCTTTGCCCTCAAAGAAATCTTGTAGGGAGAATAGTGCACCACACACTATCAACTAACCCTTCAAAGTCTAGAAAACTCAAACAAAGAGCACCCTTGCTCCTTGACCAACAATCTACCCAATCTCTCACAGAATAATCTCACCAAGAAGAAGACTCTTCTTCTTACAATAATCACTCTCAACAATAAAGTAAAGATGTACAAAGATTACAAATATTTTGAGAGCTTGAGCTTGAGAGAACTTGAGAGCTTGCAATGTAGAAAGTTGGAGAAGAGAATGAAGAAAACCCTTCTTTTATCATTCTTCAAAATTCTTCCCGTTTGAAAGCTTCTGCCCAGCCAATAATGGGATTTGGCAGCTTGTGAAGGTACTCCTGCATTCTTGGGAAACTTTTCTTGGCATGTAGCAAACATTTTGAAGAGGATCCAAAACCTTGGCCAAGAATGGAAAACTGGCAACTCTGAGTGTGAGAGAAAACCTGCGAAAATAACACTAAAAGAAGAGGGTACAAAGAGTCAACTGGTTAGAAAATGAAGCAGAAAGACATTTGTACCGTTGAGCACATGAAGCGCCTAAACTGTCTGAAGAATAGGCGTTCAAAGTAGCATGAAGCGCTTAATGTGAAAAAGAACATGCGTTCGAAGTCACATTAAGCGCCTTATGTTGGCAACTGAATGCGTTCGAAGTGACATGAAGCGCCTCATGTAGCACTTCATGCTAGTTCGAACTGAAACTGACATTTTCTCAGAACCAGACCTTGGGAAAGCGTGTTTATTCAGAGAAAAGTACTTTTGACTTGGTGAAACACTTGAAGCGCTTAAAGTAGCGTTCGAAGTGTTCGCACATTTCATCAAGGCACATGAAGCGCTTGATGTAAGCGTTCGAAGTGCCCTGACTTTCATACACTTCACATGAAGCGCCTGAACAAGGCGTTCGAAGTGTACGCACATCCAGACACCTCACATAAAGCGCCTAATGCAGGCGTTCGAAGTGTACTGGACTTCACCAAGGTACATTAAGCGCATGAAGTGAGAGTTCAAAGTGTACAACTTCAAACCATCAACTTGAAGCGCCTAATCTAACAAATTCAAGTGCCAACCTTGTGCAAATCATCAAAACCAAGTCATATTCTAACACCTACAATGTATGGGTAAATATTCTTTCTTATTATATCTGATGATTGTACAAGATACACTTGGTTTTGCTTAATAAAAACCAAATCTGATACAAGATAAGTATTACAACGTGTTTGTTACTATGTCTATACACATTCCGATAAACAAATACGAGTCATAAGACCAGATCATGGTCAAGAGTTTAAAATAATTGAATTTTATGTAACTAAAGGTATTCTTCATCAAATCAGTTGTATTACTCCTCAGCAAAATAGTAGTGCAAAAAAAAAAACAACACCACATCTTATATGTGGCAAGAGCACTCAAATTCTATGCTCAGCTGCCTCTTTGGTATTGGGGTTTTTGTGTTCAGCATGCAACATATTTAATAAGCATTTTGCCCACTCCTATCTTGAACTAGAAAAGTATACATGAAATGTTGTATAATTCCATACCGTCATGTCAGCATCTCAGAGTGTTTAAATGTTTGGAGTTTTCCTGTGATATAGTATCTCACAAACCTAAATTTTCTCTCAGAGACAGACTTAGAATCTTTCTAGGGATACCTCATGCCACCAAATGATATATGCTGCAGAATTTAGATACTAAATATATCATTGTCTGTGGAAATGTAAAATTCTATGAGACAATATTCCCTTACTCCGATTCCACTTCACCATCCTTTATTCCCTCTTACTATACTTCAGATCGATCCTTCTCGTTACATCCTTCCATTTCACATGAAGCTTTTTCATCTAAATAGACAAGTTCAATTTATCATAAGCCTTATTTACCCCTCGCCCTCTTCAGTTCTATGATTCAAATCCTCCAAATACATCTTCTCAATCCTTTGCTAATGATCCCACTCTTTCACATTCTCAATCTATTACACCTTCTGCCCCTACTTACGCTTCCACTACATCACTTGTTAACCAATCTTTTTTAACAAGACTCACTAGAAACATAAATCCACCAATGTACTTGAAAGATTACTACTGCAATTAGTTGTAAACTTCTCCTCTAACCATGCACCTTCTTCTTTTATAGAAGAGTAAATTGCACCTATCACCTAAACGTTGGTCAAATTATCCAGTTAGCATTTAAACGTTTTGAAACCTCATTTGGCACCCCAAACGTGGTCAAAATTGATTCAATTAACACCGGAAACCGGCTGATGACCTGCTGCAGCCGGTTTTAGCACATTTTACCGCCAAAATTCAATTCCTCTCCAAATTAACGTATTTCCATTCCCTCTCTCCAGTTGCAACTGGTTCCCTTGTGCTTTTCCTCTATAAATTAGCCCCTCAATTCACAAAATAAACCAATATATGGTAGGATTGACAAATAATACGATTGAATGCCAGTTCAAGTGATTAACCAAAGCATCTACCAAGACACAAAAGATGTATTACACAAATACTTCAAAGCCACTGAATACAACATTGGAGCCAAGTAGTGAGATTTTTACATCTACAAATTAGGATTGACAGAAGGGGGAAAAACGACAGGTTTAACAAGGACAAAAAATTGTTGTTCTCTGTGAAATAGTACACAATCAATGTAACTTCATTGAAATAGCCCATCCGGATACATAAGTATACACTTCTCGATACTCAGCACCCAATAGGAGCAAGAGAATATGAAGCTTAAAGCCCACCTCTGGCACCATACATGTCTAAACACCTTAGTACAAATCATCGTATTCAAGCCACCTAATCGGAGGTCGCCGTTCCGGAATCTCCCTCCTCGCCGGTGTTGGTCGTGAAGGCGGCGGAAGAATCAGGAGTGAAGAAGACTAGTAATCAGTGTTTTAGCACCCAGCTTTTGTTACCGGGAGCAAAAGCAGCAGTCAAAATAAAGATCTAACATTCCTTTCATTTGAGATGTGTAATACCATGACTTATTCTAAATCTAGGAATTTAATAAAGGAGTGCTCCAACTTGTTACCATTCGCATGTGAACTGTTGTCAAGAGCTCAAAATATATCAAGGAAAAGGAAAAACTTGAAGTTATTAATGTTCTTACCATGTAATAGTTCACAAATGAACCTCCTTTTTGAATAAAACAGGCAATTGCAAAGGCCAAATTTTCGACCGGTCGATGGTGAATTGGACTGCCAAATTCTTCAAACCTACAGAAAGATTTAATTATACATAAATCTTGAATTATTGACGAATTATTGATAGATGTTGACTAATTTTATAGAGTGGAGGGCTAATTTATGGAGGAAAACCACAAGGAAACCAGTTGCAGCTGGAGAGAGAGAAGGGAAAGATGTTAATTTGGAGGGAAATTGAATTTTGACGGTAAAATGTGCTGAAACCGGCTGCAGCAGGTCATCAGCCGGTTTCCGGTGTTAATTGAATCAATTTTGACCACGTTTGGGTGCCAAATGAGGTTTCAGAACGTTTAAATGCTAACTGGATAATTTGACCAACGTTTGGGTGATAGGTGCAATTTACTCCAACATTATATCCTGTCTGGTCATACTTGTCATTTGATGATTTGGCTCCTAAGTATAAAACCTATGCTCTTAATATTAGTATAAAACAAGAGCCTAAGACCTACCAAGAGGCAGCCACGTCAGCAGCCTAGCAGCAGGCTATGCAGGTGGAGTTGACGTATTGGAGGTGAATCATTCATGGTCCCTTGTCTAGTTGTCTGTAGGAAAGAGCCCAATCAGTTGCAGATGGATGTATAAGATCAAACATAAGGCTCATGGATCTGTTGAGAGGTACGAGGAAAGAATTGTGGCTATGTGTTATACACAACAATTGGGTGTTGATTATGATGATATGTTTTCTCCTTTGGTCAGGATGGCAATTGTTCGGCTAGCACTTCCATTGGTAGCAGTTTAAGGACTGGTATGTTCATCAACTAAATGTAAAGAATGCATTTTTTATATGATAATATACATTAGGAAATATATATGTGGTTGCATGAAAGAGTCCATTCTCCTATTCTTGATGTTATATGTAGATTGCATTAGTCACGCTGTGTTGTAAGCAAGCAATTCAACAATGGAATGAAAGGCTAACTCAGTTTCTCCTATCTAAGGGTTACACAGTCTAAGAATGATTATATAATGTTTACAAGGCTGACCGTCAATTTCTTTTAGTCTTATTGGTGTATGTTGATGACATTATTGTTTTGCAGTAATTCTTTACAGGACATACACTGTTTAAAAATAGCCATTCTTACAAAAATCAGCATAATGAATTTAGGTGACCTGATATTTCTTTTTCTTGGACTAGAAGTGGTCAGGCTACAGGGGAGATCATGTTGTGTTAAAGAAAGTACATTATGGAGCTGTTGGAATATACAGGGTCCTTGGGTTGTAAACCTGCAAAAACTCTTATGGAGCAAGATTTCAAATTGAGAATGACTCTGATTTGATTTAAGATGTCTCAAGATAATGTAAGCTAATAGAAAAGCTTATGCACATGACAATAACAAGGCCATACATAGTCTATACAGTGCAGCAGCTTAGTCAGTTCCTTGATGTCCCTGTTGAGTTGCATCTCAAGGCAGCATGAGGTATCTGAAAAGGGCTACTGGGCAAGACATACTATTGCCAAGAAAAGGACTCTCACGCTCAAGGCATCAACAGATTCGTACCGGAGAGGATATTCTGAAACAAGAGGCCAGTTACTGAATTCAATATGTTCCTAGGAGATGCATTGATTTCCTGGAAGGTTAAGAAGCAAACTAAAATTTCAAGGTCTCCTTCGGAAGCTAAGAATAGGATGCTTGATGCTGCAACGTGCGAGATACAGTTGTTACGATGCATTCTAAGGAACTTAAGGGTCGAACAAAGGGATCCGGTGGAGATGTTTTGTGATAACAAAAGTGAAGGTATATTATGGAGAACCTTATGTTTCATGAAATGATAAAAGACATTGAAATAGATTATCACATTATGATAGACAAGTTTCAAGAAGGACTGGTGAAGCCCATGCCTGTGAGAACTGAGTTTCAATTGGATGATATGTTCACAAAGGCCTTTGATTCACAGAGACTATACAATCTGACTAAAACCTTGGGGATTTGTAAAATCTTTAGGACAATCAGGATTGATGGGGGCACTGCTAATGCTGAAGAAGTCAGTAGTGGTATGCCCGAGATAATGTGATGAGGTCAAAGAATACAGCAGTAAAGATGCCGGCAACGACGTGCCGTGCTGAGGAGATGCCAGCTATGATATATCGAGTCGAAGTGATAAAGTGAAAGAACACAGTAATAAAGGTACCAGCAATTATGTGGCGAGCTGAGGAGACGAGGTGAACGAATAGAGTAGCATGATCAACACAAGGAAAGTAGTAGCAAGCCCAAGTGTCGAGATGATAAAACACAAAAACATGGTAAAGAGCACAGTTGACCAGCAGCTTGCAGATGGCATTGCAACTGAACCGTGCCACATCAGCGGTAACTGTCAAAGCAATTGATCGAATGAGGTAGAAGTTGCTTTGGTGGAACTTCGTCATACAGACTCAATGGAATGAGCTTGCTGGTGAATTGAAGGTTAAATGTTGGAATCTGACTTGAGGGGCTGAGACAGATTAATAGCAGTGGAAGGATTGTGATGTTGTTGCTGAAATGTGGTGGTTGCAGCTTGAAGGTGAAAGGAGCAGGAAGAAGTAGAAGAAAACGGTTGAGGCGGGAAATGTTTTAAAGATTGTGAAAATACTGTTTTGCCCTTTTGTAAATAAAGAGTAGTAGAGTTAGTTAGAGGGTTGTGTGGTAATTTCGCGTTCTCTCTTCTTCACAATCGACTTGGTTGTTCTGTATAAAAGCAGTTGAGCTGCTTCATCCGGATGTATTCGAGTAGCGGTTATCAATTGAGATATTTTTCATTCTCTCTCTAATTCCTTACTCTCTATACGCTACTTGTTTCTATCTTTTATCATTTGGTGATTTGGAGTTGGTTTGCGTGTTCAATTGTCTCAAGTGTTGTGTGATTGTTGGTTTGAGGTGTATGAGTGAATTTCGTCATGGTATCAGAGCGATTGACGCACTCTGATTGAATAGATTGGCAAATTGTTGATTCAGTGTTGATTTCGTGTTGTTTGAAGTTGTAGTCATGAGTTCCAATTCAGCCTCAACTAGTCGTAGTAACAACGTTGAGAATCCTGCATCAAATCCATTGTATTTGCATCCGAATGAAAGTCCAGCAGCAGTACTTGTCCAGCCTCCGCTCAATGGCCACAATTTCCACTCATGGAGTAGAACATTAAGAATGGCGTTAACTATCAAAAACAAAATGTGTTTCATCGATGGAACCATGAGGAAGCCAGCAGAGAATGATGATACGTACCTTGCGTGGAACCAGTGTAATACGATGGTCCAATCGTGGATCCAGAACTGTGTGACTCCAACGATTGCGCAGAGTATCATGTGGTATGAGACAGCACGGGATGTATGGAACGATCTGACAATGAGATACGCCGGGGGAGATCCGTTTCGTCTGTCGGATTTGGTAGAGACATTCTACGCAGTAAGGCAAGAAGGTATGTGTATTAATGATTACTTTACTAGATTGAAGTCAATTTGGGAAGAGATGTTGATTTTAAGGCCTATACCTAGGTGTTCATGTGGTAGATGTGTGTGTGATATAATTGGTAAGGTCTCCAAGTTTGTGGAGGGAGACTTCGTGATCAAGTTTATCAAAGGATTAAATTCGGAGTTTGACCCTGTGAGGTCTCAAATTTTTGTCATGACACCCTTGCCAAGCATTTCAACTGCCTTTTCAATGGCATTACAGTATGAGAGGAAGATTGTGGCAAGTGGTGTGTCACAGCAAGTTTGCAACAATCCAACGGCTCTAGTAACTGGTAGCCAGAACATGTCTGAACCTATGAGCTTTGCCGTTGGTAGTTTCAATTCTAGACCTCAGACTGGGAGTTTCAGAGGTATGAATAGAGGAACAGGAAGGGGATACCATAATATTTCTCAGCGGCCTGTTTGTACACATTGTGGAAAGGCTGGACATACTGTGGAAAGATGCTATAAGAAGTATGGATACCCCCCGGGTTTCAAGGTGAGGCCGCAAGTTAACATGAATGATGCTGTATGTCAAGATGTGAACATGTTAAGGGATGATGGAAGCAACCAGAACCAGACGGATGTTGTGTCTGTGTCACAAGAACAGATCCAAATGCCTATGCCAATGCTCTCTGCTGAACAGTATAATAAGTTGATGAGTATTCTGAGTTCTCCAGATGAACCAAAGAATAATGTTGCTGCTGAATCAACTGTTGCTTATCATCCCTCTGTGATGAGTGCTCAGGCTATGGTGCTTAATGATAAGGTGTCAGGTAAGGTTTCTTCTAATATTTCCAGCATATGGATTCTAGACTCAGGAGCAACTAATCATATCTCATGCTCTTTGTCTCACTTCAGCCATTTTAAATCTGTCAACAACATATCAGTAAAAATGCCCAATAATACATCAGTCGTAGCCACTCATATTGGTACTGTCATTATCAATCAATTCATCAACTTACTTGACGTTTTGTATGTTCCATCGTTTTCTTTTAACTTACTGTCTTTGAGTAAGTTGTCTGTGGTGTCTCATGTTTGTGCTTACTTCCATGGTTATGAATGTACACTCCAGGACCAATACTCCAAGAGGAAGATTGGTTCAGCTAGATTGGTAAATGGACTCTATTATCTCACTGGCACATTCAAGATGCCAGACACTAAATTGAAGTCTCCAGTGAGCACAAGTTCTTTGAATGGGGAGCCACGATCTGTTTGTTTTTCTTCTTCTTGTTCCCACTGTTGTTCATCTTCCATGCTATGGCATCTTAGGCTTGGCCATGCTTCAATGCCAAGACTAAGAGAAATAAATAAAATAGCATCTTCTGTCAAAGTATCAGATGTAAAGACAGTTTGTAAAGTGTGTCCAATGGCTAAACAAAAACGCTTGCCATTTCCTGTGTCTGAATCTGTGTCAACTTGTTGTTTTGATTTGTTACACATTGATATTTGGGGTCCATACAGGGTGCCCACACTATACGGGCAAACGTACTTTCTTACAATTGTTGATGACAAAACCAGATTTACTTGGACTTACCTAATTAAAGCCAAGTCAGATGCCAAGCAGGTTATTGAAAATTTCTACCAATATGTTGAAACATAGTTTGCCAAGAAAATAAAGGTCATTAGAAGTGACAATGCCCCTGAATTTTCCTTAACCCAATTCTTCTCTCAAAAGGGCATTGTACACCAGAAAAGTTGTCCTTATATCCCACAGCAGAATGGCTTGGTAGAAAGAAAGCAACAGCACTTGCTTAATGTTGCTAGAGCCTTAAGATTTCAAGCTAATCTCCCACTTGAGCTTTGGGGATTCTGTATACAACACGCTACATACATTGTTAATGTTTTACCTACGCCAATTCTGGACAATCAATCTCCATATTTCAGTCTCTTTCATTCTAACCCATCCTATAATGACTTGAAAGTTTTTGGATGCCAAGCCTTTGCATACGACAGTACACCACAAAAAGGAAAGTTTGATCCCAAAGCTAAGGTTTGCGTTTACCTTGGAATTCCCTTGTACTCCAAAGGCCACATACTCCAAGATCTCACTACAAAAAACGTCTTTGTATCGAGGCATGTTACGTTTCATGAAAATGTTTTCCCATATGTTGCTGTTTCTTCACCATCATCATCACAGACTCACGACCACATTTCCACACCTCACCTCCTGCCTGATTCCACACCTATTTCCAATCTGCCCGTATCAGTGTATAATCCACATCATTCAGAGAATTTTCTTCAACTTACTCCCTCATCACAATCAACTGGTACCCACTCTGCAGAGTCACCTCATCAGCCATCTGTGCCAGTTCTTTCACCATTAAATGATCAATCTCAAGTTTCAGCTCCTTCCAACCCAGCTCCTACCATCACCATTGATCTACCGCCTCTTGAGTCTGCTAGACCTATCAGACCTAGGCAAAAACCTTCATACTTGTGTGATTATTATTGTAATGTCCTAACCAGTTCTTGGTCTGATTCTCCTACTGTTTTTCACCCTCTTCATCAATATGTATCCTTTGATTCTTTTACTCCTGAGTATAGAGCATATGCTGTTAACATTAGCATTAATCCCGATCCTGTTACTTATCATGAGGCATCCCAGCATGAGTACTGGTTACAGGCAATGCAGAAGGAAATTGATGCTCTTAATGCTAATCACACTTGGTCTTTAGTGCCTCTTCCTGCAGGAAAGACTCCCATTGGCTGTAAATGGGTTTACAAGACCAAGTATCGTGCTGATGGGTCAGTGGAACGTTACAAAGCACGGTTAGTGGCTAAGGGATTCACTCAACAGCTAGGTGTTGATTACACTGACACGTTCTCCCCAGTAGCCAAATTGACCACTGTTAGATTGGTTTTAGCTATGGCTGCCAGTAAGGGATGGTTTGTTCACCAACTAGACGTCAATAATGCATTTTTACATGGTGAGCTCTCTGAAGAAATTTATATGCAGCTTCCACCGGGCATGACTGCCTCTGCTCCTAATCTTGTATGCAAACTTCAAAAATCTTTATATGGTCTCAAACAAGCAAGTAGGCAATGGAATGAGAAGCTCACTCAAGCACTGGTTTATAAAGGGTTTCGACAATCTCAGCATGATCACACCTTATTTACCAGCACTATCTCAGGTGTTTTACTGGTTGTCCTAGTGTATGTCGATGATGTCATTGTGACTAGCTCCTCAATGCAGGCCATTCAACAATTAAAGGACTATCTTCATTCTACTTTTCAGATTAAGGATCTTGGGGAGTTACACTATTTCCTAGGCATTGAGGTTGCTAGATCAAGGGGGGGTCTTACACTGTGTCAACGGAAGTATGCCTTAGAGTTGCTTGAAAGTGCAGGATACCTTAGTGCTAAACCTGCCAAGACCCCGATGGAAAAGGCAGTTAAATTACAGCGTGGAGACTCAGACTCAGTGCTAACTGATGACATTCCTAGATATAGAAGTCTTATTGGGAAGTTGCTATATTTGACTATCACAAGGCCGGACATTGCGTTCACTGTTCAACAGTTGTCACAATTCTTGGATGTTCCTACTAAGGCTCACTTCAAGGCAGTTCACAGATTGTTAAGGTATGTCAAGGGGACAGCAGGACAAGGCTTATACTTTCCTGCAAATGGAGAACTCAAGCTTAAAGCCTTTGCAGATGCGGACTGGGCAGGATGCCAGGAAACGCGAAGGTCAATCACTGGTTTTTGCATGTTTCTAGGAGAATCATTAATTTCGTGGAAGGCAAAGAAACAAACCACGGTGTCTAGGTCGTCTTCAGAGGCTGAATATAGAGCATTGGCGGCTGCAACCTGTGAGATACAATGGTTGATTTATTTGCTAAAGGATTTGGGCGTGCAGCAAGAAGGCCCGGTTGAGTTGTTTTGTGATAGTAGAAGTGCCCTTTATATTGTGGAAAATCCAGTTTTCCATGAACGTACCAAACATATCGAAATAGATTGTCATGTTGTAAGGCATAAGTATCTTGAAGGGGTAGTGAAGCCTATGCCCGTGAGAACTGATCATCAACTTGCAGATATTTTTACTAAGGCATTGGATTTCCAAAGAATGGCTAATCTGACTGCTGCGCTTGGGTTGTGTAATTTGTACGCACAGTCAGATTCGAGGGGGGGGGGGTGTCAAAGCAATTGATCGAATGAGGTAGAAGTTGCTTTGGTGGAACTTCGTCATACATACTCAATGGAATGAGCTTGCTGGTGAATTGAAGGTTAAATGTTGGAATCTGACTTGAGGGGCTGAGACAGATTAATAGCAGTGGAAGGATTGTGATGTTGTTGCTGAAATGTGGTGGTTGCAGCTTGAAGGTGAAAGGAGCAGGAAGAAGTAGAAGAAAACGGTTGAGGCGGGAAATGTTTTAAAGATTGTGAAAAGACTGTTTTGCCCTTTTGTAAATAAAGAGTAGTAGAGTTAGTTAGAGGGTTGTGTGGTAATTTCGCGTTCTCTCTTCTTCACAATCGACTTGGTTGTTCTGTATAAAAGCAGTTGAGCTGCTTCATCCGGATGTATTCGAGTAGCGGTTATCAATTGAGATATTTTTCATTCTCTCTCTAATTCCTTACTCTCTATACGCTACTTGTTTCTATCTTTTATCATTTGGTGATTTGGAGTTGGTTTGCGTGTTCAATTGTCTCAAGTGTTGTGTGATTGTTGGTTTGAGGTGTATGAGTGAATTTCGTCAGTAACGACCAGTTGAACAATAACAAAAAGCATGTGACAATTAATAGAAAAGACAGAGAGAAAGGAGCTGGATGAGAGTTTAAACGAGAAAGTTGGTTAGATGTAGGTTACTAGTTTTATACAATTAGTTTAGCTAATTTAGCATGTTTGTGTTTATGATTTTCGATTTCATATACACACACTTTGTAGAGTACATTTGCTCCACTGAATACACAAGATATTTTCTCAAACGTTTTCATGGCTGTTTTATATTCTGAGTTCCCCTTTTGACTTCTTCTTCTTTTCTCAGTTTTTGACTTAGCTTAATTTTACTGATAAATTTTTCACGTTCCTACCTTATTTTGGTGTTTCTTATTAATTAAAACTACATTAATTTATGAAATTTTCTTCAAACGCGCAATGTAGAAATTGACAAAATTTTAATCTGGTTGCTCATTTCCTGGATTTTGTTAGTCAGGTGATAACTTCTAAGTATCTTTCACTTGCCTAAAAGTAACAACAATTTCTTATAAGTAATTGATCGCTTAACTTGTAGCAAGAGAGAGGGGAGAGGGGAGCGGGGGGTACAGATTTCCTTGGACAACAACAAAATGCAAAAGATAGATTCTGGTGGCATAATTTTTGGTGATAGAATGAACGTTGGTTAAGAGTTTATTTTCCTTTTCCATAAAGTTTTTAAATCGTACATTTCAAACTAGATGAAAAAAAAAAGAAATTGTCAACTTAATTGGAGAATTGGAAACTCTAATGGAAAATACTAACAGATTAATGTGCATCCTGCAACCACGTGGAATATGATGATGGATGAATGTGCAAGACTTCAAACACAATTGTGCTGTCATAGAATTTGTCCTTGTATAAAAAACAAAACCAGACAATATTGACAAGTATACTTCACATCTCTCACCCGGCTGGCAAATTTTGTAGTGGTAACTGATTAACTTATACACATCTAACTTGTTATATTGACCAATAAGATATCTATGCATACAGGGAGATTGACATATTTGAGATAAAAAATGTGGCATATAATGGGCCCTATACTTATTATTCTACTTTGTATTGGTTTTCGCTCGTTCCTACTCCACTTGCTTCATTTTTCATCCTCCTACATATCATGATGTTAATTCAGTCTCCGCTTGCTCATTTATCATCTAACTCACTGATGAGGCCAGAGCCCAGCTGCTAAACAAGACAAAAGAGTTACACGTTAGTCAACAAAAGATTGACGGAAGATGAGTCCAGCTCGGCCATACCCCTGGCGGTCGGCAAGTTGCACCTCTGTCCGGCAATGCACCACATCTTCAGTCGACCCCAACCGGTGTTTGCCCGATGTCTGGGCAAAAGTTCTCAAGTACCCAGAAGGATAAGTTCTGCCTCATCGCGAGCTCGGCCTCGGCCTCACAAAGGCAGCTCGACAGTTCGGCCTCGGCCTCACAAGGGTTTACCCCTTAACAAGCTCGGCCAGATCAAATAGGATTTTTACTGAGTGCCACTTACGCCCAACCAGGACATCTCAGCAGGCTCCTGCCAGGTGTCAAACAGAGCTCAGTGCAGCGGAGGATAGTGCTACATGGCAAACATGCAGAGTCATGAGTCACCATTACTGGCTCACCATGTGTCGCAAACTTAGCACCCAACACATGCATTGGTGCGTCTAGACACATAAAAGCAATGAAAACAAGAGAGAGAATGACAAGTTGAATCAAATACAAACTTTCACCGTCTTCCCCCACTGTAAAAGAGGAAAATCCAGGTTTTTACCGGAAACCCACAAAATTCTTCAAATATATAAATTCTCATTATAAATGGCCCAAACTGACTTGAGCGTCGGAGTGTCTTACCCCGGATAATAGTCCCTGGGTCCTCTAACGTCGTTTTCTATGCAGGTCGGCGACGGGGCACTACCCAGCAAGTTAACGGGAGGCTAACGGCGTAATCTTTCCGGATCATATCTCTGGTCCTTGGTGAAGATCCGACTTCATCACTCACGATTGAATAAGATAAAGCCTCCACTTGTTCTTTTTTCATCTAGCTCAAATATATAGTAAAATATGTTATGGTTATGCATCGTTCATCTCAACTTTACCCGGCAAGATGATTTCAACTGCATGGCCAGCTTGGGCATCACTATCAAAGGAATGACCATCACTCCGGCGAGCTTTTGTCCGCGTCGTACAAGAGGATATCAACGACATGAAGCCAGCATGGGCGTTACTATCAAAAGAATCATCATCCAAATGTTATTTCGGGGAGCTTTTGTCCAGAGCGTACCAAACAAGACAAATTAATTCTCAAATCTTCTCCATTAGAACAAAGCATAGATTTTACAGTTGTAGTTAGTAATTTTTCTTCGTAATAATTTGTTATTGATCAATAAGATTTAAAAAATGGAGTGAGAAGTACTATGGGCTCTCTAATATGTTATGACCGTATTAAAAAAAAAGAATTAATAATAAATATAAAATAAAAAGGGGTTGCCGTGTTGTTTAGGTGGGTGGGAGAAAAAAATATTATTAATTAACCAAATTCTATCCTAAACCATTAGTCAAATTCTATCCCAAATTTCCCTCATTTATCATCTCACCTTTTATTCCCCAATCTCTTATTAATATATAACAAACCCTAATCCCCTCCCCCTCTCTCAAAAGAAACGGCAGCTCCCTCTCCCCCTTCTCCTATCAATTTCGGTTCCAAGGAAAAAAAACCTTTGATCCAACGCTTCAAGAGGAGTGGAAATCACAACTATATCATCACCATCACCGTGCCTACATCGTCTCTCGTATTTAAGTTCTTCCTAGGATCGAGGTAGGTGCATACTATTTATTCCCTCAGAATGGTACAAAGATTGCATGCTCAAAACGGTATTTTATTTGTTTATTGCTGCATATTTCAATTTCGTAAATATATATGTATAGATCGTTTTGTTTGGGATGGCTGAACTTGCATCCTTTTTGTTTTTATTAAATTTGTTGATGTGAAATTAATGGGTGGTGGATTTTTGGTTCGGCATATTAGGTATATAAAAAAAATTGGCCATCTTCGGCCGATTTCTAAATTATACAAAAAAAATCTGCTGAGAATGATGTGATTTGGCCAAATGTTGATATTTGCAATTTGTATATGTTTTGGGGCTCTTTGGGGTTTTTTTGTTTTTGTGTGGCATGCCGTATATATAAAATAAAATAAAAAAAGAGTAAATTAAGTAATTTTAAAAAAAAGAAGGGGTTGGCCTTTCGGCTGACCCAATTTTAAAAAAAAGAAAAATAATAAATAATAAATAATAATAAAAAGGGCAAAAGGGTTTGGCCAGTTCGGCTGAACCCAATTTTAAAAAAAAAGAATAAAAGAGGGGGTAAAATAAAATAAAATAATAAAATAAGTAGACTAAGTAATGGGAGACGGACGTGGTACAGAGGGAAGTAATGGGGGCAGCTGTGTGGTGTTCCTGCATTCATGGCACGTGCATTGCATGAGGTATACTGCGTCTATAGGGCGTGGATATCGGGATGACTTACCGTGTCTATAGGACACCGGGGTCATGAGACATACTGCGTCTATAGGGCGTGGGTGTCCAAACGGCAAGTGGTGGCTAGAGACCACGACGCTGGATTTAGGACCCGGGAGCATGCATTGCATATAGGTCTAGGGGCATATTGCTTGACATATTTCTAGTTGCGTGTGACACGTTATTTGAGCATGCATCACGTACTTGCGCATTTTTATGTGGAGTGCTTTACCTTTCAGTATAAGCCATGCTATCATGTTTTATGTGTTATGTGTTGATATCTTTTTGGGTATGTACTCTTTGTATTGTTTTGAGAGGCACCTACTGGGTGATTACCATCACTCACCCCTACTATTTCATATGTAGCCGAGACGGAGTGTGATTATATTTTCCTCGAGGATGGTGCCGATGTCGTGGAGTGGGCCGAGTGACCAGTAGATATGATTGCGGCGAGGGCAGAGACGGGCTGTTTATGATATTCTTGGGGTGACATTGAGATTTATATTTTTACGTTAGTACGTTGAGACATTTCTTTTAGACTTTTAATTCAGACAGTTGACTTTGACTTGTAGGGCCTGGTCAGCCTAATAATGATGTCTTTATCTTATTGAGGTTCATTAAATTCTAATTAATGTTGTGTTTAATCGTTTCCGCAAAAAAAAAAAAAAAATTTCTATGCCAACACTGACGTGTAAGAAGTTGATGTGACGCTTTGTATTCTCCTTAGTGAGATACGGCGGGTGCACTGCTACCGAGGCTAGGGCTCGGGAGCGGGGCGCTACAGGTGGTATCAGAGCCCGGTTTCAGATACGCCTCGGGAACGTGAGATTAGTTAATCACCCCTAGAAATAAGTGACGATCTGTTTTCAAATGATATTTTAACTTAAATAAAATGAAGTAGACATAAGCTATGATTGGGTTTCGGGTGGCGTGTGCCGTTAGTGAGTATATGTTATAGATTACCGTTTTGCCCTCCAAATTTTATATCTCTTTACGACACTCTTAAACTTAAATTTTGTATAACATGTTTTGACATGTCTACAGACAATGCCACCACGACGTGAACCACCAGGGAATGAAGGACATAACGGAGACGAGCAACATGGGCAAGGGGCTATCCCCCAAAACCTTGCTGATACGCTGGCCAATCTGACGGCCTTGATAGCTAATCAGCAAACACAGATGGCGCAACAGTACACTCAGATTGCACAGCAACAGGCACAGATCGCTCAGATACTTCAGCAAACTCAACAGCAACAGCAACAACCACCACCACCACAACCGCAGCAAGGCTTGCGGTTCTACTACAGGGAGATGCAGAACTCCCGGATACCGATGTTCAGAGGTACCACTCGGCCTGAGGAAGCCGAGATCTGGCTTAAAAATATGACCGAACAGATAAGGCTTATACAGGTACCTGCGGATCTGAAGGTGGAGATAACGACCCCGTTTCTGGAAGGGGAAGCTGAGAGATGGTGGAATGGAGTAAAGCGTAGATTGACTCCACCGGTGACCTGGGAGCAGTTTGTGGAAAAGTATAAGAAGCACTATGTTCCGAGCAGCGCTATTCAGAGAAGGATGGCAGAGTTCCAGATGCTGACACAGGGGTCCATGACAGTCGATCAGTATTCTGAGAAGTTTCACGAGCTGGGTCAGTACATGTCATGTATCATGGACAATGAGGAGGCCAAGATGCTGAAGTTCCAGACCGGTTTGAGTTTTCGCATCCAACAGGCTATTGTTTGTGCGGAGCCCACGACATTTGAGGGACTACTGGAGGTATGCAGACGTGTTGAGAGGAACTTGGACAGGGCTGCTGCATTGGATAGACTTAAGAGACCCCGTGAGGATTTGCATGCTGGCAGATCGGGGAGATGGCTGAAGGTGCCCCGACGCCCTCAGTCCGGGCAACCTTTCCGACCAGAGCGACAGCAGGGTACAGTGAGTCAGATACCGATGATTGAAGGACCAGTACCGACCGATGCGCAGCCAGTGAAGGCTGTGGCACCTGCCTCACAGTGTACACTGTGCGGACGTATTCATCCGGGGCAATGTTGGAAGGCTCAGAGGGCTTGCTATAATTGTGGGAAGCAAGGACATCTCGCCAGGGAATGCTCTGCACCAGCTCAAGTAAATCCGCAGACTCAGGCACAACAGGGAACCCGAGGCCGGACCAATGCTCGGGTTCATACGATGACAGATGCAGAGGTCGAGGAGTCAGGCGACGTGGTTACAGGTATATTTATTTAAATATTTAAATTCGAAGTTGCATTAAATTCTGTGTGTTGCTATTGCATGTTAGGTGCTAAACCTTAAATGTGTTAGGTGTGATTTTAATTAACAATGTACCAGCCAATGTTCTGTTCGATAGTGGGGCGAGTCACTCGTTTATGGCAAAGAGGTTTGCCAAGAATCTGGATGTTCTCCCTGAATGGCTTGAGACTCCCTACCGTATACAAGCCGCTGGCGACCAAGTACTCGTGTCCCATCATCATTATAAGGGATGTGAATTGGAGATTAACGATCTGCAGTTCTCTGCGACCTTGATACCGATCCGGATGCACGACTTTGACATTATTCTGGGCATGGACTTTTTGGCAAAGTATCATGCCAATATTGATTGCCGGCGACTCCAGGTCAGCATGAAGACGCCTAAGTTGTGGGAAACTACTTTTCAAGGGAACTCTAAATTGAAGAAGGCACCTCAGAAGATCTATCTGACTGCAGCTCAGGCTTTCCGAGCACTAAGGAAAGGAGGAGAGGGATTTCTGATTTTCTCAATGGGTGCCGAGCAGGAGGTTCCGCAGATTGACCAAATTCCCGTAGTAAAGGAATTTACAGACGTTTTCCCTGAGGAGCTACCAGGACTACCTCCAGAAAGAGAGGTAGAGTTCGAGATCAATCTTGTACCCGGTGCTGAACCCATTTCCAGGGCACCCTACTGCATGGCACCAGCAGAGCTGAAGGAGTTGAAGGAGCAGTTACAGGAACTGCTGGACCGTAAATTTATTCGGCCCAGTGTATCACCTTGGGGTGCTCCAATCCTGTTTGTGAAAAAGAAGGATGGAAGCATGAGATTATGCATAGATTACCGGGAGCTCAATAAGATCACCATCAAGAACAAGTATCCATTACCTCGAATCGAGGATCTCTTTGATCAGCTACGGGTAATGATAAATTTGGAGTTATAACTTAAACTTTTCGGTTACTCGCTAAATTGCACCACTAACAAAATTTCTTTCAGGGGGATAGAGTATTTTCCAAAATTGATTTGCGATCCGGTTACCATCAGTTGAGGATCAAATCAGGGGATACAGCAAAGACTGCTTTCCGAACACGTTATGGCCACTACGAATTCCTGGTTATGCCTTTCGGATTGACCAACGCCCCAGCCGCCTTTATGGACCTAATGAACACAGTATTTCGAAAACAGCTGGATAAGTTCGTAGTTGTGTTCATCGACGATATCCTGATATACTCCCCTGACGAAGAGACTCACGCTGAGCATTTGAGGGAGGTCCTAGAGACCCTTCGAAAAAGGAAATTGTACGCCAAATTCAGTAAATGTGAGTTTTGGTTGAAGAGCGTAGCCTTTTTGGGTCATGTGGTCTCTGAAGAGGGAATTTCGGTGGATCCAAAAAAAGGTAGAGGCGATCACCGAGTGGCCTAGGCCCACTAATATGACAGAAGTCAGAAGCTTTCTCGGTCTGGCTGCATACTACAGGAAGTTTGTAGAGGGCTTCTCATCTATTGCAGTGCCCCTGAGCCGAATGACGCAGAAGAAGTCGAAGTTTGAATGGACCGCCGAGTGTGAGCAGAGCTTCGCTGAATTAAAAAGGAGACTGACCACAGCCCCTATTCTTGCTCAGCCCTCCGCGTCAGAAGGGTTTGTCATTTACAGTGACGCTTCTAAGAACGGGCTAGGTAAATGTATATAATTTCAATTGATTTTGTATACAATTAAAGATGTGGTCTAACTCTTATATTTCAGGATGCGTGTTGATGCAAAACGACAGGGTCATTGCGTATGCTTCACGACAGCTAAAGCCCTATGAACAGAACTATCCGACTCATGATCTGGAGCTAGCAGTGGTGGTGTTCGCACTGAAAATCTGGCGCCACTATTTATATAGAGTGAAGTGCGAGGTGTTCACTGATCATAAAAGCCTTAAGTATCTGTTCACGCAAAAGGAGTTGAACATGCGCCAAAGGAGATGGTTGGAGTTATTGAAGGATTATGATTTGACCATCAGCTATCATCCAGGGAAGGTCAATCGGGTTGCTGATGCCTTAAGTAGGAAATCGAGCCATGCTCGGCAGACGACACTAGAAAAGAAAATGGCAGAGTTTGACTTGGATCTTGTGGATTCTACTGCAGATGTTCTGGCAGCACTGATTATCACTCCAACTCTAGTGGATCAGATTAAGGAAGCACAGAAAGATGACGCCGCAATTAGGGATATCCGAGAAAGAATGCTGACCAGCCAGGTGGATGGATTTCAGGTTCATGATGACAGCAGTATGTGGTACCAAGGAAGGTTGTGCGTGCCTGATGTTGAGGACCTCAGGAGGGAATTGTTGAAAGAAGCACATAATTCAAAATTGTCTATCCATCCTGGTGCTACAAAAATGTATAATGATCTGAAGAAACATTATTGGTGGAATGGCATGAAGAGGCACATCGCTGAGTTTGTGGAAAGGTGCCTTGTTTGCCAGCAAGTTAAGGCAGAACATCAGAGGCCGGGCGGACTGATGCGACCACTAGAGATACCCGAATGGAAGTGGGAGCATGTAACAATGGACTTTGTGGTTGGACTTCCGAAGACAAGAAATAGAAATGATGTGATATGGGTAATCGCAGATCGATTGACAAAATCTGCTCATTTCTTACCTATCCCTACCGGACTTACTATGGAGAGGTTGGTGGCTATGTACATCGACAACATTGTCTGCCTTCATGGAGTGCCAGTCATCATAGTATCTGATCGTGATCCGAAGTTTACTTCTCAGTTCTGGGCAGCCTGTCAGAAGAGAATGGGGACTGAGCTACGATTGAGCACTGCCTTCCACCCTCAGACCGATGGGCAGTCTGAGAGGACCATTCAGACCCTGGAGGACATGCTGAGGGCGTGCGCGTTGGATTTCAAGGGGAACTGGGACAGCATGCTTAAGTTGATTGAGTTCTCCTATAATAACAGCCATCACAGTGCCATAGGCATGGCACCATTCGAGGCCTTGTATGGACGTAAGTGTAGGTCACCTGTTCACTGGGACGAGGTTGGCGAGCGTGTGTTGACGGCCCCCGAGATAATTGAGCAAACTAAAGAAAAGGTGAAACTGATTCGTGAACGTCTTAAGACGGCTCAGGATAGAAGCAAGAGTTGGGCCGACATGAAGAGACGACCTTTGGAGTTCGAGGAGGGAGAAAAAGTCTATCTTAAGGTATCACCTATGAAGGGTGTGACTCGTTTTGGAGTTAAAGGGAAATTGAAGCCTCGTTTTATTGGACCTTATGAGATACTCGAGAAAGTTGGAGACTTGGCCTACAGACTGGCGCTACCCCCGATGCTGGCTCAGGTACACAATGTATTTCACGTCTCACAGTTGAGGAGGTACGTATCCGACCCAAGTCATGTGTTGGATGCTCAGCCACTTAAGATCAGGCCAGATGCTTCCTATGAAGAGGTACCGATCAGAATTCTTGACTGGAAGGATCAGGAGCTAAGAAGAAGGATTATTCCCTATGTCAAAGTTCAACGGAGCAACCACCGAGAGAATGAAGTGACATGGGAACTAGATGAGCAAATGCGCGACCGCTATCCCCACCTCTTTGAGTAAGGTACGGCAAGTTTCGGGGTCGAAACCTTTTGTAAGGGGGGTAGGATGTTATGACCGTATTAAAAAAAAGAATTAATAATAAATATAAAATAAAAAGGGGTTGCCGTGTTGTTTAGGTGGGTGGGAGAAAAAAATATTATTAATTAACCGAATTCTATCCTAAACCATTAGTCAAATTCTATCCCAAATTTTCCTCACTTATCATCCCATCCTTTATTCCCCAATCTCTTATTAATATATAACAAACCCTAATCCCCTCCCCCTCTCTCAAAAGAAACGGCAGCTCCCTCTCCCCCTTCTCCTATCAATTTCGGTTCCAAGGAAAAAAAACCTTTGATCCAACGCTTCAAGAGGAGTGGAAATCACAACTATATCATCACCATCACCGTGCCTACATCGTCTCTCGTATTTAAGTTCTTCCTAGGATCGAGGTAGGTGCATACTATTTATTCCCTCAGAATGGTACAAAGATTGCATGCTCAAAACGGTATTTTATTTGTTTATTGCTGCATATTTCAATTTCGTAAATATATATGTATAGATCGTTTTGTTTGGGATGGCTGAACTTGCATCCTTTTTGTTTTTATTAAATTTGTTGATGTGAAATTAATGGGTGGTGGATTTTTGGTTCGGCATATTAGGTATATAAAAAAAAATTGGCCATCTTCGGCCGATTTCTAAATTATACAAAAAAAAATCTGCTGGGAATGATGTGATTTGGCCAAATGTTGATATTTGCAATTTGTATATGTTTTGGGGCTCTTTGGGGTTTTTTTGTTTTTGTGTGGCATGCCGTATATATAAAATAAAATAAAAAAAGAGTAAATTAAGTAATTTTAAAAAAAAAGAAGGGGTTGGCCTTTCGGCTGACCCAATTTTAAAAAAAGAAAAAAAATAAATAATAAATAATAATAAAAAGGACAAAAGGGTTTGGCCAGTTCGGCTGAACCCAATTTTAAAAAAAAAGAATAAAAGAGGGGGTAAAATAAAATAAAATAATAAAATAAGTAGACTAAGTAATGGGAGACGGACGTGGTACAGAGGGAAGTAATGGGGGCGGCTGTGTGGTGTTCCTGCATTCATGGCACGTGCATTGCATGAGGTATACTGCGTCTGTAGGGCGTGGATATCGGGATGACTTACCGTGTCTATAGGGCACCGGGGTCATGAGACATACTGCGTCTATAGGGCGTGGGTGTCCAAACGGCAAGTGGTGGCTAGAGACCACGACGCTGGATTTAGGACCCGGGAGCATGCATTGCATATAGGTCTAGGGGCATATTGCTTGACATATTTCTAGTTGCGTGTGACACGTTATTTGAGCATGCATCACGTACTTGCGCATTTTTATGTGGAGTGCTTTACCTTTCAGTATAAGCCATGCTATCATGTTTTATGTGTTATGTGTTGATATCTTTTTGGGTATGTACTCTTTGTATTGTTTTGAGAGGCACCTACTGGGTGATTACCATCACTCACCCCTACTATTCCATATGTAGCCGAGACGGAGTGTGATTATATTTTCCTCGAGGATGGTGCCGATGTCGTGGAGTGGGCCGAGTGACCAGTAGATATGATTGCGGCGAGGGCAGAGACGGACTGTTTATGATATTCTTGGGGTGACATTGAGATTTATATTTTTACGTTAGTACGTTGAGACATTTCTTTTAGACTTTTAATTCAGACAGTTGACTTTGACTTGTAGGGCCTGGTCAGCCTAATAATGATGTCTTTATCTTATTGAGGTTCATTAAATTCTAATTAATGTTGTGTTTAATCGTTTCCGCAAAAAAAAAAGAAAAAAATTTTTTTTCTATGCCAACACTGACGTGTAAGAAGTTGATGTGACGCTTTGTATTCTCCTTAGTGAGATACGGGGGATGCACTGCTACCGAGGCTAGGGTTCGGGAGCGGGGCGCTACAGTCAATATCCGACAAATATTATAGGCTCTCTAATATCAATATCTGGGACTTTGAGTTTGCAATCCTCTCCCACTTTTCATGGTTTACTGGTAAGATGTTAAGCAGCGTTCACTAACTTACATAGAACTTGCCAAAAAAAAAAGAAAAACACTAACAACTAGATTTACGTTCTATCATTGGTCACTGTGGGGTGAAAACTATCATCTAACCAATATCAGAATCATGTCAAATCATCTAAAAAAGTGCAAAAATTAAACAGGAAGCATATGTGGGTTCATAGGTGTAGCTATTATATATGGTTGCTTGAGTAGATCTTCCAAAAGAGCACGTCAAACCCTTAAGTTTTTTTTTTTTTTTTGTTAATGGGAATAGAGAAAAACTAAAATGTGTGTTTCGGGGACCATAGCCCCATTATTTATAATACTTAAGATTGTCTATCATAAATAACTAGATACATTTTAAACAAACATTGTAGCATCAATAGAAACTAAATGGAGAGGAAAAAAAAAGCAAAAACTCATATTGATAGCACATAAGACCTAATCATGGGTCCCAACACCGAATACTTGACACAATATCAGGTCTCATGTCTGGACAACAAGAACAATTTGTAAGTGGTATCTGGTTGTGATAACTAAATACCAACAATAAATATTGTCAGACAATCAACCTTCCTTTGGGCCACACTCAATGTCCACATGGACACCCTAAAAACGGTTGTGTATTTAAAAATCACCCGTATTTGAAAAGTTATATATCGACAGTAAATTATGTCAAAACAATAAGGCTTCATTTCGGCCAAGTATTAACCTTCCTTTAGGCCTATATATTTGCATATATACAAATACAACCCCACACACACATATGTATGTATGTATATTTATATGTATATGCATATGTATGCGTATATGTATATGTATACATATGTATATATGTGTGTATATGCATATGTGTGTGTATATGCATATGTATATGTATATGTATGTTTATATGCATATGCATATATACATGTATGTGTATATGTGTATGTATATGCATATGTGTGTATGTATATATGTGTGTGTGTGTATGAATATGTACATGTATATGTATATATATATATATATATATATGTATGTATATGTATATGTATATATATATATATGCATATGCATATGTATATGCATATATACATGTATATGTATATATATATATATATATATATCTATATGTATGTGTATGTGCACATGTATATTTATATGTTTATGCATATGTGTTTGTGTATATATCTATATGTATATGTATATGCACATGTATATGGATATGCATATGTATGTGTATGTGTATGTGTATGTGTGTGTGTGTGTGTGTGTACACACCTGCTTCGCATTCAATTGTAACGTCCTAGCTAGTTTTTGTTTGTTAGGTCCGTGACAATCACTCTAGAGGGGGGATGAATAATGTTTTGGGCAATTTTGCGAAATTTTCTTGTTTTTGGCTATCTCCAACTCAAATGGAATTCAAATCAAAGTAAGAATGAGAGATGAGAGACAATGAATGAGTTCACCAATATAGAGTGGTTCGAATCGTAAATAATTCTACTCCACTACCACTTTGTTTCCAAAGTGGATTTTCAACAATTACTCTTCTTATTATTCTTAATAAGAACAACCACATCAATACTTATACTAACAACTTAGTGTAAGCAACCACAACAACAACTTTTTTCACAAAAAAACTTTTTGCAACTACAACAACTTCATCTTTAAGCAAGAACAACTTCTTGCTACCTCACAACTTCAACAAAGTTCTCTCAAAGAACTTTCTCACATTGAGTTTAAGGAAGTAGTGGGGTTTACACTTTTTCACTAGTCTAAACACAAGCAAGAGATAAAATATTTATGGTTTCTCTTGTGTTAGACTTACAATCTCTCAATTTACAACAATGAAGAACAAATAAGAGCTTAACTAGCTTTAAGATCTTTTACAAAATGAAAGAAATTTACAACAATGAAGAATGAAGCTTGAAGATGGTGAAAGTGTATTTATGTCTCATCTGAGCTTCTTCTATTTATAGAAAGTGTAATCCATGTTTTTGGAGCCTCGCTCATGTCTTCAAGTCAATCTCAAGTTTTGACAATTTGAAAATAACCTTTAGCCACTCTATGGATTGATTTGATCCTCCAAAGCCACCCTAGAGAATCTTAGATATTGATATAATACTCAAGGAAGCATTTTTAATGTTGGAGGAAAGTCCACAAGAAATTTAAGCAAGATTGAAAAGAGAAAACACCATGAATCTCCCTTGGATTTTGTTCCAACGGCCATAAAAATTTGAATTCTGGATGACATCGCTCGATCGATGTGTATGCATTGAGAGATCAACATCCTCTAGAGAGGTTCTAGTTTTGAACCTGCCAAACATCGATCGATCAATGTCCCTCTCTTGAAAGACTGATTTGAGATTGATGGATCGATGTCCCAAAATTGAGAAATCGATGTCCTTCAGAGAGGTTCCAAATTTGAACATATCATACATCGATCAATCGATGTCTCTTCTTAAGAGACTGATGTGACATCGACCGATCGCTGTCTCAAAGCTGACAGATCAATGTCCTCTAGAGAGGTTCCAACTTTGAACCAGCCATACATCGATTGATCGATGTCTCTCTTTGAGAGACTGATGTGACATCGAACGATCAATGTCCCAAAACTGAGAGATCGATGTTCTCCAGAGAGGTTCCAACTTTTGAACATTCACTACATCGATCGATCGATGTCCCCCAGTTTGAGAGATCGATGTTGGACAGAAAGGTTCCAACCTTGCACCTTTCCAACATAGATTGATCGATGTCTCTCCCTGAGAGACTGATGTATACATAGATCGATCTATGTGAGAGATCAATGTATCACAGTGTGTTTTTCTTATTTTGCTTCAAATTCCAAGAACGAATTTGCTTTTTAACTCATTTAAAACATCTTTTTACATCATCAAAACATTTCATAACCTAACATTGTTTTCGCCATATATGGAGAAAGATGAAATCAAAGCATACAATGCAGTCAGCCATGATTGACCTTTGATAGTCCGACGCAATATAACGAAGCGTGCTCTTTTAACATGCTAACGGATCACGCTATTTGTAAGGCAACTGAGAAAATTGAATGATTTGCATTTTTAGGAAAAATAGCGAGATTTGGCTAGGTGTGACTATCTTTGTATTCAAACAAAACAGAGATACTGACTACGAGCTCTATTCAAGTAGCTCGTTGTGTAGTTTGTAGTTAGCTAAGTTATTGTAGGTGATAAGCCTTACTAAATGTTTTCTTTTTCCCTAAAAGAACTAAAACTTATTTTTAACCGAAGAGGTTGTAGAATGGACTTTGTGACAAACTAAGTGTTGTTCTACAATCAAAACCAACTGAACTAACACGAGTCGTGTTAAAGACAATGGCTGAAAGGTGTGGCTGCAGACATATGAGGTTCATCTGCGGAGCATAAGGAGGAATCAGTAGGATGATGCTGAATAAACAGTTGTAATATGTGATTGACAACTTAAGGAGCCGTGTGGAATTAAAATTGTAGCGAAAAATATCTTGGAAGCATTGTGGCCCAGCAGTTGGAGACAGTAGCTGCAGAGCGGGCGTTGGAGTGCACAGAAGAAGAAGAAGGAAGATGTTTTAGTAGGACTTCTGTTTTAAATGTGTGAAATTACATTTTTGCCCTTACGTTTGTAATTGTAGTGGCAGTTAATAGAAGGGCATTTTAGTCTTTTTCTTGTATTTCTTCTTCCCCTGAAAAGTGGTTATGCCCGTTTGTAAATAGTGCAGGAGGTGCACCAAATTTCATTCATTCAAGCAATTGAGATATTTTTGAGTTTCTCTCTCCCCCTCTTTCCACTCCAATTCGTCAACTGCTTTCTTTAATCGATTGCTCAATGAATTGAGCACAACATGTTCGTTTCTTCATTTCTTGATTTGTTCTAGTTGCTTGATTGAGTTGTTGATGTGCATTGATTTAACTGTTACATTCGCTGCTGTTTTCCTACAAGGTATCAGAGCCTATGTCATGAATTTTGGAACATTCATGAAAACGAACAACAACAATAGCAGTCCTGCAATTTCTTCACCATCTAGTTCTAGTGTGGATCCAATTGATGATCTATTTTTTATCCATCCTAGTGATAGTCAGTCTGTAGTTATGGTGCAACAATTGCTGGATGGAAATAATTATCATAGCTGGAGCAGGTCCATGAGGAGAGCGCTTGAATCAAAGAATAAACTAGGATTTGTGGACGGTACAATTTAGAAGCCATTGGAGAGAGCACGCGGGTATAATGCATGGATCAAGGCGAACAACATGGTAGCCTCCTGGTTAGTGAATTCTTTAATTCCTAGTATTGGACAAAGTGTTATTTGGTTAGATTATGCCATAGATATTTGGAATGATTTGAAGTTTAAATATGGAAATGCCGACTCCTATAGGTTGTCTGACTTGCAAGAGAAGTTTTACGCAATCAGACAAGGCAGTAATAATGTCTATGAGTATTATACAAGAATTAAGAGCGTTTGGGAGGAATTGCTTGTCTTAAGATCCATTCCTACATGTAGGTGTCATGGATGCACCTGTAACCTTACGGTTGAAGTGAATAAGTTCATTGAAAATGACTGTGTAATTAAGTTTTTAAAGGGATTAAATGATGATTTTGAAGCAGTTAAGTCACACGTGCTTTTATCCACACCCTTGCCTGACCTCAAGACAGCCTTTGCCATGGCTGTGAAGTTGGAGAGAAAAATGAACTATTTTGGTGTGCAGGTGTCGTTCCCCAGCAATCCCTCATCTGTCATGAATGTAAACAATGTGTTTAAGTCTTATGATGTTGGAAATAACAATGTATCTTGGAATAAATCATATGGAAGAGGATTTAGGAAGGGTCAGCCAAGAGCTTATGCTAATGGTTCCAAGACTTCCTTTTGTACTTATTGTAATACTACAGGCCACACTGTTGACAGGTGTTATAAAAAACACGGATATCCACCAGGGTTTGAGCCAGAGGTCAAGTAAACATGGTTAAAAGCGAAAGCTGTGGGCCTGATAATGTTGAAACAGTGCCCAGTGTACCCTAGTTGCCTCAGCCAACAATGAGTTTGACTCAAGATCAATATGCTCAATTGATTAGCCTGTTACAGGAGCACCAAGGAAGCACTGGTAAGAATGATGCAGAGGTCTCAAAGGCAACAGGTACACACCATGCTATCATGTCAGCACAGCAAGCTACAGCACCTGGTAAGGAGTCAGGTAAGTTGTTACAATCAAACTTGAATATATGGATACTGGATTCTGGAGCTAGTGATCATATGTGTTCTCATTTTCATCTCTTTGATTCATATCTACCTGTCAATTCAGTTTATGTAAAATTACCAGACAAGTCCCTTGCCAAGGTTACACATGTTGAAACAGTAAAAATAAACCAGAATCTGACTCTTACTGATGTGCTTTATGTTCCCAATTTTGCTTTCAACCTGATGTCCTTAAGTAAACTCACTCAATCCAATCAGTTTCAAATTCTCTTTAAGTCAAATATTTGCTTGATTCAGGACCTCAAAACCAAGAGGATGATTGGTTCAGCTGAGGTAGATCAAGGTTTATATCATCTTCATGGCAAGTTCAAGAATGCAGTTTCATCTACTTCTTCTGTGAACTCCTCTCCTCTGGCATATGATGTCAATCTTTCAGACGCATTGCTATGGCATCCAAGGCTTGGCCATATGTCAATCCCAAGAATAAATGAGGTCCAAAAGTTTGATTCCCTAGTTGAGCTTCCTGATCTTTCAGTTCAATGTACTATATGTCCTCTAGCTAAACAAAAGAGGACACCCTTCCCTGTTTCAAATTTAGTTTATCAAAGTCCCTTTGATCTTGTACATATGGATATTTGAGGTCCATATAAAGACCTCACCTTATACAGTCAACATTACTTTCTTACTGTCATTGATGATCATAGCAGGTTTTGCTGGATATATTTGATGAAATCTAAATCTGAAGCTAGATCTATAGTTGAGAGTTTTTACCATTATGCTTGTGTTCAGTTCAATGCAAAAATCAAAATACTCAGGTCTGATAATGGACAGGAGTTTCACATGAATTCCTTTTGTTCTTCTCATGGAATAATTGATCAAACAACCTGTGTCAATACACCTCAACAGAATCGTAGAGAGAAAACATCAACATATCATATCTGTAGCAAGGGCACTTAGGTTTCAGTCTTCACTACCTTCTTCATATTGGGGTTTTTGTGTTCAGCACGCAGTTTATCTTATCAACATCACTCATACACCTGTGCTTAATCAGAAAACACCCCATGAGCTCTTGTATAAAACCACTCCTATTTACAGTAATCTTAGAGTGTTTGGCTGCCTAGCCTTTGGGGCCAACACTCATAATCATAAAGAAATTTTTTCTCCAGGGGCAAGAAAGAGCATATTTCTAGGCATCTCCCATACTACAAAGGGTTACATCCTTCAGGACCTTGATATTCATGAGACTGTTTTTCCCTTCATGTCCCAGCCATCATCATCACCTCAGCTTTCAAATCCTCAGTCTACTATTTGTCCTAGCCATGTGTACTCTGAAGATGGTTCTCTTCTCTTTCATGTTCCCTATCAGCCATCTACATCTTCTAGTGAGAGTAAGTCCATAGACTTATCTGAGCATGATCCACAATCTTCTCACAGCAATCTTGAATCTGAGACTTCACCTGACTCTCCTAACGTACCTCATGATACCCAGGATATCTCTTCACCAAGGGATCATATCACCATTGATTTGCCAATAATTTCTGAGCCCATTCCAAAAACCAGACCTCATAGAGTAAGACAAATGCCTGCTTATCTTCAAGATTACCAATGCAATGCCATTACACTACCCTATCACAGTCCAGCTCACACTTCACCTCATTCCTTACATAACTCTATAACATATGCATCATTAGCTCCACAGTACAGGACATATGTTTTAAGTTTGAGTGTACGCAATGAGCCTGACACTTATGTAGAGGCTGCCAGCCTTCCTGTCTGGCAGGTAGCTATGGCTACAAAACTGGTAGCGTTAGAAGCAAACAATACCTGGAGTTTGGTACAATTGCCCCTAGGCAAACAAGCCATTAAGTGTAGGTGGATGTATAAGGTGAAAGCTTAAGGCTGATGGCATGGTGGAAAGACACAAAGAAAGATTGGTGGCTAAGGGTGACACTCAACAGTATGGGGTTGATTATCAAGAAACTTTTTCTCCAGTTGCCAAGATGACCACGGTGAGATTAGTCTTGGCATTGGCATCTAGATTTCATTGGCATGTTCATCAGCTAGATGTCAATAATGTCTTTCTTCATGGTGACCTTCATGAAGAGATTTACATGGAGCCACCCCCTGGCCTTTTAGATGCATGTTCCAACTTGGTCTGTAAACTACAAAAATCCATTTATGGCCTCAAACAGGCCAGCAGAGAGTGGAATGTCACTCTCACTAAGTTCTTAATTTCCAAAGGTTTCAGTCAATCCAAGAGTGACTATACATTGTTTACCAGGATTGTGGGAACTGCACTTCTTATTCTCTTGGTATATGTAGATGATATTGTTGTTACATGTACAGATGAAGCATTTATAATTGATATTAAGGAGTCCTTACATGATGCATTCAAAATCAAGGATTTGGGTCAGTTAAAGTTCTTCCTGGGCATTGAGGTGGCCCAGTATAAAGGGGGGATTTACATAAATCAGAGGAAATACACGTTGAATTTGTTGGAACAGACTGGTTTTATGGAGGCAAAACCAGTCAAGAGCCCCATGGAAAGTCATACTAGCTTGACACATCAGGATTCTCCAAGTTTGACAGACATTACGTATTACAGAAGGTTAGTTGCAAAACTCATTTATCTCACAATTACAAGACCAGATTTAGCATTTCTTGTTCAACAACTCAGTCAATTTCTTGATTGTCCTACTGAGAATCATTTGAAGGCTGCAGATAGAGTTCTCGGATATGTCAAGGGTTCTGTTGGACAGGGGTTGTTGTTCCCCAGAACAGGTAGTTTGAAGTTGAAAGCTTTTGTTGACGTTGATTGGGGAGGTTGTCATGAGACTAGGAGGTCAATTACTGGGTATTGTATTTTCTTTGTAGATGCTTTGATTTCTTGGAAGGCTAAGAAACAAACAACTGTATCTAGATCCTCAGCTGAAGCTGAGTGTAGGGCCATGGTTATGGTGACATGTGAGGTTCAATGGTTAGTGTATCTTCTGAAAGATTTGAGGCTGGAAAATCAGAAACCTGTAGAAGTGTTCTGTGATTGTAAAAGTGCAATATACATTGCTGAAAATATGGTTTTTCATGAAAGAACAAAGCATATAGAAATTGATTGCCATGTGGTACAAGATAAGGAGCAAGAGGGAGCAATAAAGTTGATGTCAGTCCGCAAAGAGTTACAGTTGGCTGATATATTTACTAAGGCCTTAGATTCCAGACGAATGATGAAACTACTTGAATCAAATGGAGTTTATAATCTCTACAGCAAGTTGAGCTTGAGGGGGGTGTTAAAGACAATGGCTGAAAGGTGTGGCTGCAGACATATGAGGTTCATTTGCGGAGCATAAGGAGGAATCAGTAGGATGATGCTGAATAAACGGTTGCAATATGTGATTGACAACTTAAGGAGCCGTGTGGAATTAAAATTGTAGCGAAAAATATCTTGGAAGCATTGTGGCCCAGCAGTTGGAGACAGTAGCTGCAGAGCGGGCGTTCGAGTGCACAGAAGAAGAAGGAAGATGTTTTAGTAGGACTTCTGTTTTAAATGTGTGAAATTACATTTTTGCCCTTACGTTTGTAATTGTAGTGGCAGTTAATAGAAGGGCATTTTAGTCTTTTTCTTGTATTTCTTATTCCCCTGAAAAGCGGTTATGCCCGTTTGTAAATAGTGCAGGAGGTGCACCAAATTTCATTCATTCAAGCAATTGAGATATTTTTGAGTTTCTCTCTCCCCCTCTTTCCACTCCAATTCGTCAACTGCTTTCTTTAATCGATTGCTCAATGAATTGAGCACAACTTGTTCGTTTCTTCATTTCTTGATTTGTTCTAGTTGCTTGATTGAGTTGTTGCTTTGTGCATTGATTTTACTGTTACATTCGTTGCTGTTTTTCTACAAGTCGTGTGTATTCTCTTCATCTTCTTCTAATTCGTTAAGCTTTCGGCAAACAAGAAAGATTAAGAGTCAAAATAAATTTAAAAGATAAGGACAAAATATATTTCCCCGTTAGATTCTGATCTTTGGAACCTAACAGCAAGATGGTAAAAAAGGAACACATTTCAATTCAACAGTAAAATAGGAAGTTTGCATCTAGAACAAAATGAACACAAGGTCTAGATTTTCAATAAGGAACAAATCAAAAGTTATATGTTTGCGTGGAACTAAATGAAAGATAAAAACACACAAGAGAAAGGCTCTCTCTTTTGGGGAAAAAAAAAAGATGAAAGGCTAGCGAACAGTAAATTCCCAGATATCCGTAAGCCATTTCTTGATGATCTCAGTTGCTGGTTTAGAGCTTGGATTGAATCTGATTGACCACATTGGAATCGACTTGAAATGCCTTTGAAAGAATGTCAACATTGATCATGGGATCAGATGCAAAAACAGCTTTCGGGATGCTAATAACACCAGGGTTTTGGCTGTTCAATCCAACAATCGCAACAGCGCATTCATTATTCACGTTGCGCTGATAATGAACGAGCCCAACGGGGAACACGAACACGTCACCTTCCTTAAGGATCTTGGAGATGTGACGATTCTCCGGGTTGGAAGTGACGAAGCCAACTTCAATTGAGCCTTGAGTAACCAAGAGGATCTCGGTAGCTCTGGGGTGCGTGTGGGGTGGGTTCACTCCATACGGACCAAAGTCTAGACGTGCCATGGAGATGCCCAGAGTGTTGAGCCCTGGCAACTTCTCAGCGTTCACAAGAGTGGGTCCAAACCCAAGTGAGTTAGATGTGTTGCCAGCCATGTGTAGTCCGCTGAAAAGGAAATCATCTGCTTCAACATCCTTGGGATCTTTGCAGGCATGACCATTCACTCTAGCTGCATTTTTTAAGATTCAAACATAGGATTCAACAAGTAGAAGCCTAACAAAAGTGTAAGTCGACTGAAATAACATAAACTACAAGGTTGGGACCAATTGAAAAAATCATGAGCATTTCTTGCAGTGACTATTCCATTTCAAACAAGCTTACCAGAGCCAGTCAGATCAGCGACGCAGAAATCTTGCAGCGGTGTAGGATCAAATGCGCAGGCAAGGTAGCACGAAGCCAGAGCCACTAAGGCAACCAAAATCGTAGGCTTGGCCATTTCTTGACAAGAAAATGATTCAAAGGGACTGCGAAAACTTTCAGTTTTCTATGATTTTTGATTGACTGCTTTGTGGGTTCGAGAGGCTTAACAGCATGGCGTTTATATATAATCCTGGCATGCAAAATTTCTTGAATAAACTAACGTTGAGTTGGATTTGGATAAAGATTGCATAGCTGAATTTTGAGATGGATGTCTTTGGCGTTATGTTTATGAAATTCTCCAAATGTTATGTTTCTATTGCTTCTTTGATCAAGGTTTTTGCCTGGTCAAATGGAGCTACAAAATCAAAATGCAAAACAAAACAAAACAATAAACAACCATTGCCGTCCGGCCGGTGAACTCAAATGACGCGTTTTCTTCAAGCTGAAGAATTTGTGGGAATTTTTACTATTCGGCAATTTCAGCATGAGGGACTCATAATTATTCAATTCTAACATTTATTTCTTAGTAATGAATTATACATAAAATGTTGACCATTCAAGTTGATTTAAAGTAAAAGTGTGTTTTCTTTTTATAGGATTGATTTTACTTCTAACGGTGTGATTTTTCTACTTGGAGTGTTTTCTAACGTCTAAGGTAACGGCTAGTTACCTGTGCAGCTCGGCCTTATGTACAGTAAAACATTCTAAGTTACAATATTTACAACGTATGGCAAATCTTCCTTTTTCCTATCTTATGCTTCACTTTGTCACCTCGGTTTAGCATTTCTTTACTTTAGTTTTGTTGTCTTCAGTTGGTCCTAGTTCCGTGCTTCACCTCAGCTTCTCTTCTGTTCACACGGTCATATTTCATCCTTACCTCAGTTTTCATTCAGTTCAACACAGCTTTGACTTGTCCATCTTTTTCCTTATTAGTTTCGCTCAGCTCGGCTGTCTCGCTTTGTTTAGTTAGTCTTATTTCTCCAGCACAGTTATAATTTAGATCAGATCGGCGTATCTTGGCTAAACTCGGTACACCTCGGCTGAACTTATTTCGACATAAAATAAAATTAAGAAAAATGTCATGTAAGCGGAATAGTTTGATTTAAAACACATACCCAATCTCATAATTGTGATATGTTTTGATGGTTAAGACCATGAATAGTTTGATTTAAATCACAGGACCAGTCTCAATCTAGTAGTATATCTTATTGGTCAAAGACTGTAAAGCCCTCAGTTTAGCTTTAAATTCAATAGATTTTAGATTCAATGTTTTAAAAAAAATGAAGCAATTTTCCGTTCTATGATTTGAAAAAAAAAAATACTTATTACGCCTGTAATAACTACACGATAATGATATAATTCAAGCAATCATCATGTGGGCTTTGTTGTACACCGTAATAACAACGTGATACAATTTTTGTTATTATTCTAGTATCATTAATTTTATAGTTTTCTCCTTTCATACAGAAGATTAATTTGTTCAAAACTAGATAGGCTTTGACATAGTAAACTTGACAGTTCTCATGGGCAAAGACTAATTCAACAACGTGAATCGTGAAACTTGAAGATGTTATTAATCAACAAGATAGTTTGAATGTACAAGTATAATTCGTTTGATAGGAGCTATGTACAAGCCATCAACGACTAGTTGATCTGTAAGGGCTAGTCTAACATTGACAAGGCTGCCAACGGCTATATTATATATAGTGATAGTTTTGTTATTTTCTATTATACCGATAAATTGGTGGTATATCTAAGTGTTTTTAATCTCTACAATCATCTATAGATATATGTACATTGTGCGAGTATGTGTATATGTACTCTGCTCGGCATGTATGTTCATGGTTGCTGTATGTTCTCTGTTCAATATGTATGCTCATCATGACATATATTTTTGCTCGGCACGTCTGCTCATCACTGTCGTTGGTATTCTACTCGACATATCTTCTCCGCTTTTCTGCTCATCAATGTCGTATGTCTTCTACTCGACACTTCACCTCTTTAACCTATACATTTCAACAGTAAATACAGTCAGTAAATTCGCTAAGATTGTAACCATTGGCCCCCAAAAAAGAGAGGAAAAAACTACCATCTATGGCAACATGTTTATGTCCAAATGTTGTGACTGTACTCCTTTAATTGAGATATTTGCATGGTCAAACGGGGCTACAAACTCGAAATTCAAAATAAAGGAAAGAAACTAAAAGGAACAATCGCTGTCTGTCCGTTGAGCGTCGAGACTCAATTCATATATATACTTATTAATAAATGAACATAAAATAAAGGAAAATCTCAGGTAAGCGAAAGAGCTCCAGTTGTTCAAAACCATGTAAAACGGTGTTTGCTGAAAGTTTACTAAGAATCTCTTAATAAAATTCATAGTCATATTCATGGTGGCGTGACCAATACGCATTTGAAAATTTTCACCTAAATAATTTTGGAGGTGGTGCCACTTTCTATAAAAGTTTGGAATAACTCAATAAAGCGCTTATGAAAACCTGGAACTAGCTGCATAGCCAAATTCGCATCAAACCACAAACTTGTATAAAGTAGGTAATAACATTGTTGGCATATGAATTGTTTTGATGAAATTAAAAGATGTTTTAAAATAGTTGAGAAAAACACATTGTGAGGCATCGATCTCTCACATAGATCGATCGATGTATACATCAGTCTCTCAAGAAAAGACATCGATCAATGTATGTTGAGAGTGTCCAAGGTTGGAACCTTACTATCCAACATCGATCTCTCAGTTTGGGAGACATCGATCGATCGATGTGAAATCAGTCTCTAAGGTTAGAGACATCGATCGATCGATATAATGAAGGTTCAAAGTTGAAACCTTACTGTGAGATACCGATCTCTAAATAATGAGATATAGATCGATCGATGTATACATCAGTATCTCAAAGAAGAGACATCAATCGATCGATGCGTGTAAGGTGCAAAACTAAAACCTTTCTATGAGACGTCAATCTCTAAACAATGAAACATCGATTAATCGATGTACACATCAATCTCTCAAAGAAGAGACATCGATCGATATGAAAGGTGAAAAACTAGAACCTTACTGGAAGACATCGATCTCTCAACACAGACTTATCGATCGATCGATGTCATCCAGGATTCAAATTTTTATGATCGTTGGAACAAAATCCAAGAGAGATCTAAGATGTTTTCTCTCTCCAATCTTGCTCAAATTTCTTGTGGACTTTCCCCTGACATTAACCATGCTTCCTTGACTATTGTATACCATGTCTAAGATTTTCTAGGGTAACTTTGGAAGATCAAATCAATCCATGAGGCAGCTAAAGGCTATTTGAACATTGTCAAGACTCATGATTGAGTTGAAGACTTGGGGGAGGCTGCAAAAACATGGTTTACACCTCTATAAATTAAAGAAGCTCATATGAGAGCAATATACACTTTCATTCTCTTCAAGTTTCATATTTCATTGTTGTAAAAATCTCTCATTTATGCAAAAGTGCTTAAATCTTGTTAAGCTCTTATTGCTTGTTATTCATTGTTGTAATTTGAGAGAGTATAAGTCTAACACAAGACGAACCATACATATTAGATCTCTTACTTGTGTTTAGACTGGTTAGAAAGTGTAATCCCCACTATTTCTCAAAACCCACTATGAGAAAGTTCTTTGAGATGACTTTGTTGAAGTTGTGAGGAAGCAAGAACTTCTTTTTGCTTATAGCTGGAGTTGTTGTTGTTGCCCAAAGTTGTTTTGTGCAAGAAGCTGTTGTTGTGATTGCTTACACTAAGTTGTTAGCGTAAGTACTATTGTTGTTGTTGTTCTTATTAAGAGTAATAAGAAGAGTAGTTGTTTGGACACAAAGTGGTAGTGGAGTAGAATCATTTAAGATTCGAACTACACTATATCGGGTGTATTCATTATCTCTCATCTCCCTTTTTTATTTTGGTTTTTGGATTTCATTTGAGGTAGCCAAAAACGAGAAAACTCCGCAAAATTACTCAACACTCTATTCACCCCCCTCTAAAGTGATTGTCATGGATCTAACAGACATGTCTTTTGATTGTCCATATAAGCAGTATTGAAGTATGATTCAAAACGCCTATATCATCTTATTTCTGTTTATATACTTCTAGTTATACTAAGTGGCGATTCAAGACACGAGTCATCGTCTATTATGTCTCATTATCTTTGTTTAACACCAGATCTTATAGAAAATATTTTCCCCCCATTAGTCTAGTATACCTTGCCTCTTTTTTTATAAAAAAGTCCAGCTTTGCCTGGAGTTCGTGCTACTTGTTAGGTCTAGCTCCCACTGGATAGCTTGGACATGGGAGACCTGCATTCTTCTAAGGACATCCATCTGGATCAGAAGCAATCAGTCGTTGAGTTCTGACACTCTTTCTATTGTTCTAGGATCTGAAATTTCACCTAGGATGTGTACCTGCGTGGAACAATAGAAGGGGGATGCCATAGATGACGCGAAAAGATCCGGTGGAATGAGGCCAAACTCAATTTTTTCTCTCCATGAGACGAGCCCAGTGCATTAGACCGATGAATAAGAGAACTGAGCTGGCCTGAAAAAGCAAATGCTGGATCATATGGGGGATTGTTGAAAAAAGGCATATAAAAGTACTTTAGAAACTGCTCCAAATTCATATAAAAACATGTAAGAAGATTGATTAAAGAATAAAATGAAACTTGGATTAGATGGATGAGAAGATGCTCTGAATTCTCTGAAATCTGAGGTGATCAAACATTCCGTGAGTGAGCCTAAATGTTCGATGATGAACTCTGAATGCGGTCTCTGAGTTTGGTCTAATTCTGAAGTGTTGGTCTAATTTGCCAAACGTTCTGTGACTTTAGAGAGCAGAATTTTTCTGTTGTCTTCTGATGAAATAATACAACTTTTGCAACTTGAGACACCTCTTTTCAATCTTGAACGGCCATAAACTAACTTTGAAAATTAAATTCTCCAGAGGTGTTAAATTAACTTCTTTATTCTTAATTGAAGTCCATAAATACAATGATCAAAAGATTTTGGATATACGCTTTGAAATATTTTCTACATACTTTGAAATGATCTTTGAAAAACCTGATTGAGTCTTTTGTGAAAACTTGCAGAATTTCTTCCTTTACTATTCTCTCTTCCTCTAGTATTAAACACTTCAAATAGATAAGTTCAATCCTCTTCTCGTAAAGCAAACGAAAAGAAGAAGTCGTTATATCGTGGGAGGCATTTTACGCATAGTCTATTTTGCTCAATGGTGGAGGTGAATCTGTTTTAAGGACAATAACATTTAGTCTCGGCTATTTCTCTTCTGCTTGTTTTATTTTATTTATGTGGTTATCTTATGATTATAATATTTCCTACAATCTTGTGTATTTTCAAAAGAAATATGTGAAATCAACCAAAATCATAGCTAATTATAACAGTTTGGTGTTATAATCTACACCAAACTGGACATATGCTTCTTTAGGATAAATCATAGACAATGTGAGTCAATGAGAGAGGTCTGATAAAACTTTTTTGGGGTAAATTATAGATAGTGTAAGGTCTATGAGAGTGATCCAAGAATAACTAAGTGTAATTTAGTTCTACTCAGATCGAATGATTTGGTTTTCCATATAAACAGTAGTGAAGAATAATTAAAGACGTCTATGTCATCTAATTTTGTTTATGCACCTATTTGTACTAAGTGACGATTGAAGACACGAGTCATTGTCTATTCTGTCTCATTGTCTTTTTTAACAATATAGAGGTTAGTTTATAATTGTTAATGGATGTTCTCAATAAATGTTGGATCACGTGAGGATTGTTGAAAAAAGCATATGAAAGTACTTTAGAAAGTGCTCCAAATTCATATAAAACTTGTAAGAAGATTGATTGGAGAATAAAGTGAAACTTGGATTGGATGGATGAGAAGCTACTTTGAATTCTCTAAATTTTATGGTGATTGAACATTTGGTGAGTGAGACCTAATATACGATGATGAACTCTGAGTGCCGTCTCTGAGTTCGGTCCAATTTTGAAGTTTCAATCCAGTGATGGAACGCGGCAAAGTTTTATCGGACATTTGGTCCATGGTTTAACGATGAGTTTTGAGTTATAACGTTCAAAAATTTTGAATCTACCATTTTGTAGCGCCCCGCTCCCGAACCCTAGCATCGGGAACAGTGCACCCGCCGTATCTCGCTGAGGAGAATACAAGGCGTCGAATCAATCTCTTACACGTCAGAAATAACGTAGAAATTTTTCTCGCGGAAACGTAAATCACAACTTACATTAAACTCCAATAATCGTCTTTACATTACCGAATAAAACTCTGATAATAAAAGTACTAAGAAGTATGTGAAAAATCCCCAAAGTATAAGTAAACACAAACAGTTGCAGAGCCCCTTGGTAACCTAGCTGCAGCTATCAACTAGCCCATTCCGCTATGTCCGTCCCGTCCTCAACGAAGATATACTCGTAGTCCTCATCCGGTTCACCTGGGAAGTAGGGGTGAGTGACAGAAATCACCCAGTAGATGCCCGCCTCAAACAAATACAAAACGTACATACCGAAATGATATAGCCACATAGCACATAAACATGATATAACACATAGCACATAACATGATATAACACATAGCACATAAATATAAGATAACATGCATCAGATAAAGTAAATGCGGTAAGTAAAGCACTCCACATAAAAATGCGCAAGTACGTGATGCATGCTCAAATAACGTGTCACACGCAACAAGAATCATGTCATGCAATATGCCCTAGACCTATATGCAATGCATGATCCCGGGATTGACTGGATGCCTGTAGCCCGTGCACTACAATCCACCCTTGCGGATGCCCGTGGCCCGTGCACCACGATCCACCCCAACCGATGCCCGTGGCCCGTGCACCACGATCCACCATAATCACATTTTCATGGCCCGTACACCATGGTCCATCATAATCACATACTCATGGCCCGTACACCATGGTCCATCATAATCACATACTCATGGCCCGTACACCATGGTCCTCTTCACTCGAGCGTCTGAGACCCGTACATCTCAGCCCACTCCCAATGCAATGCACGTGCCATGAATGCAACAACAAAATCTCCTGGGGCCCGTACGCCCATCCTCACCAACTCCGGCACTCAACACTAGTCGTCTGGGGCCCGTACGCCCATCCTCACCATCTCCGGCACTCAATATTTGGCTTCATAAAATTTACGAATATTGGAAAGTGGTTATTTAGCATTCCTTTTATTTTTCCTTAGCTTGTTCTAATTTTCTAGAATTTTCTACTAATTTTCCCTTATTTAATTCTATTTATTACTATTAATTTTTAATTACTTAAATTTACCAAACTTCAGAAATTAAGTGAAAATAATTTAATTTTAACCTTTTATATTTCTTGAATTTATTTGAATTCTTATTGATATGTAATTATGTTTTCCTGGCCTGATCTGCCAGACCATATACATTTTTTGTTTGAGAGAGTAATGGGCCGCCTTCGGTCCGACCCGCTGGCCAGTCGACCCGGTCCGTTGGCCGGCCTGTTCTCTGCTTAAATTTAATTGTTTATTTATTCATTTAATTGGATGTTCCACCAGTGGCAACCCGCGCTGTGATTTGTTTTTCGATCCCAACCCCCATTTTCTCCTATTTCCAGTCTATAGGAACCTATTCTAAGGCCAACACACAACTTTTTTAAATGCTTCTAATGTAAAAGTTCCCCTTTTTTTTTTCAATTCTGTAAGGGTATTTTGTTTTCGATTCAATCATACCACCAAATTCACACACATACACGCACATAGCAGCCACAAACAATATATCTCATGCTTTCCAACATATACCAAATTAACAAATTAAACAAATAAAAACAACGAAACAAAATTTACAACTTAAACAATTAAACAACGAAACACATTAGTATACCATCAAAGCATGCATGAATCATATCCGTTTGAGGGGGGAAGAGGCACCTACCTTTTTGACGAATTAACTTCCTTCTCCTCTAGGCTTGAATCTAAACAATTGTAGGATAAACATCGATACCTAATGATAAAGGTTAATTTGGCTTACTTAATATAATTAGTTCATAGCTCTCTATTTTTTTCTCTATTTGTCATACCAACATATATATATTTAGACCATATTACTTTACATATTAATAGGAAATCACATCTTAAATTTTCATTTTACAAAAATTCGACCATTGCCAGAGGCTTTCGGCCTCAACACTAATGGCCTCCTTTTAAAAACAAATGTTCAGTTAATATATATATATATATATATATATATATATATATATATATATATATATATATATTTGTTTCACATATTATATTAGTCCACTGACAAAACACACATTTCATACTCTTTTTTTTTTCCTTCTGTCCACACGATTTTGGAGCAAAAACACAATTCAATGCATGTGCACCTATTTGTTTTTTTTTTTCCATCGATCCAACCCAATATACATATACATATATATATATATATATATATAATATTCATATAGTATTTTATATGAACCCACAAGTTTGGCCGTTGTTTCCTCTGATTCATTCAGCAACAACAACTACTCCACAAAAGATTATCACGGTCGGATATATTTAATTAAATCAGTATATAATTACATACCATACGTGTATATAATCTATAATCTATACAACCACAAATATATCATGTATGATCCGGTTTTATATGAAAATAGCATAATAACATTGGGAAATCATAGTAAATATAGCAAGGATACTTACTCGTGTCACAATTAAACGTATTACGCGATAGATTGGAGGTTGAATGAACCAAAATTTGATTGAATTTCTTCCGGCAGAATGCAACTTTGAAGAAAAATAGTGCTGGCTGTCTGAATGTTCAAAATATAATGTTTAAGAATTGTAGTTTGAAAAGAATAAAGGTTGCCTTCCTTCTAATTGCTTGCGGCAAGATTTAATTCTTTTGGGGGAATTTGCGGCTAGCAGCGTTAGGAGCAATAAGGAGGCTGCCGAATTTGGCTTTCGCATAGAATAGGCCGAAATTGTTTAATGAAAATGATGATTGATTTGTATTGAATGTGTATATAGATATAGATGTATATTGGATAGAATCTTAAGGGGTTTAGGTTATTTTATCCTAGTGTAATTAGGATTTGTACTTTAATTCAAACTTTATCTATTTACTTCCTAGTCATATTAGGATTCTAGGTTTTAAATTTATCTATTTAATAATATATATCTTGTTATTTGTATATCATGAGTTTGTGTGTGAATGGGAACTTAAATGCATTTTTTTTTTCCGTTAAAATTTTACGGCTGTAACATTCCTCTCCCCTTACAATAAGTTTCGTCCTCGAAACTTGCATTTGGCATAATCAATGTCTTAGTATGGTTCTACTAGATCCGTTCACCTATATGATGACCGTACTAAATATACATTGCATACTCCGATATGCTAACGATTATACTTCTTAACATATGACTAAATCTTCAAAATCATCCTTTGTGTACATCCAAGGTACTTTCTAAGTCCATTGTTCTCCGCTTATTTACGATCATAATATACCTTTCTTATAGTTATAGAATCAAACTTAGGGGTACTGTCACTATACTGGGGGTTTCATATCCCAGTCGTCATTCGATATCATACTTATGTCTGTGAACATCAGTATCCTTCTAACATCAGTTCTTTGGTGTACTAAAATCTTTAACTTAATTCTCTACAATTTCAACTTATAACTTCTATTTACACTTATTGACGTGTATCATTCGACTTATTGCAATCTACAATTTAATAATCTTGATCTCATCATATATGATTCATCTTCTAGTTACATAATCACCGAAATATCCATCGAGTCCTCCAATATGCACCCATCACTCCCCCTTAATGTTACTGAAAACAAATATGTATTGTTTCTTATATTCTTTCACTTAAGTTGTCCAATCCTATTATGGCACACTAAACATTGATCGACTTAGGTCATGCTAATCTATCATGCTTCCGTACGCCACACTGATACACCGTACTTCATTAGCTTATTATTTCAACCGCTAATGCTAATTTACTTAGATCTTACCTGAAGAGCACATACTACTTGTTCACGCTTACTCTATTTCAGTTCAAGTCTACTCGATACATCAGTACTTACGTGTTCCTAGGAATCAACACTTAGCTCAGATTTGTAATAATTTGACATTTCATTGTACTCATTTTAGTCATGCTTGCTTATCACTATTAGTCAATATCTCTAATAGGACTAATATCTTCAGCCGAGTTGATACTCTAAAATTCAACATCCTAATCATAAGTATAACCCCTTTTGTACGGTATTCTTTGCTATACTTTACTGATCATAACGCTAATACATCGTTTTTTAGTCCTTATCATTTTACTACAATTATCTCTTAAGAGCTACGAGACCCACTTAGACCTAGTCGCGTTTCGACACTACTGTCGATGTAGAGGCGTGAACTTGCTTTATTTATCATAATGGTCCAGTTTGCATGGGGTCGGATCTAAGAATTATACAAATGATTATAATCAACACTTAGGAAAGGCAAATAAATCAGAGTCGTATGGAGTACGCTAGGTATATGCGGGCATATCTCTTATCTGATCATCACTTAGGTCTAATGTCATGACTTATTTCTAGAATCGAAACTTGGTATCATCATTCCTTACGTCTAAAATCATTACTTACTTCTAAATTCAATGCTTAGAATATAATCAAAGCTTACGACTAAGACCGGTGCTTGTGTTTAAGTCATGTCTAAGATCACTTCTTAGTTACAAATTGTACTTAGTATATAATCAGCGTTTATGACTAAAATTAATGCTTAAGTCAAAGATCAACTCTTAATCAAGATCGCCGCTTATGTCTAAAATTGTGGCTTACGGGTAGGATCATCACTTAATTTATAAGGTCACGTCTTATTCACAATAAGATGCTTCATATGTAATCATTGCTTACGACTAAAAATTGGTACCTATGTCTAAAATAACTCTTAATCAAAATCGTCACTTATGTCTAAGATTGTGACTCAGGGGCAAAATCGTAACTTAATTACTAAGATCATAGCCTAAATCTATGATTTCGTTGTGGATCTGGAGCCATGCTCTGAAAGATCGCACTGTCGAACACGTAGTACTTCTTGAACTCATTTTGACATTAGATCCAGATCGGCGGTGTCAGTTGTACTGCGCCATCACTCCTCCGCATCTCCTTGTCGAAGAATCTCTGGTCCGAGTGCGATGGTGGTGGAGGCGGTGCATGCTAGTTCAGCAGCTGGTGCTACTGTGCTAAGGTGTTGGTGATGACGACTATGGCATCTTCAAGTGCTTGCGGATGATCCCCTAATTTGGGTGCTTCTCACCATCGTTCCCAGTTGGCTCACGTCGTGGAGGCGTTTCCTGTTATCCAAGTTCATGAGAAGAAATCGGATTAGTCAAAAACAAGTTAAAAGGTTGGACGCCGATAAATCGATAGGTAGACAAGGAAAGCTCACCATCGGCACACACCTCCCGTAACCCGATCATAACCTAGGTCTAAGATCATATCTTAAGTCTACTTTGTTTATTAGGGGTAAAATCGAAGTTTTATAAAAGATCGTAGCTTATGTCTAGGTGAGCTAGTTAATCCTGCGTTTCCGAGGCGGATCTGGAGCCTCGGCTCTGATACCACCTGTAGCGCCCCGCTCCCGAACCCTAGCATCGGGAACAGTGCACCCGCCGTATCTCGCTGAGGAGAATACAAGGCGTCGAATCAATCTCTTACACGTCAGAAATAACGTAGAAATTTTTCTCGCGGAAACGTAAATCACAACTTACATTAAACTCCAATAATCGTCTTTACATTACCGAATAAAACTCTGATAATAAAAGTACTAAGAAGTATGTGAAAAATCCCCAAAGTATAAGTAAACACAAACAGTTGCAGAGCCCCTTGGTAACCTAGCTGCAGCTATCAACTAGCCCATTCCGCTATGTCCGTCCCGTCCTCAACGAAGATATACTCGTAGTCCTCATCCGGTTCACCTGGGAAGTAGGGGTGAGTGACAGAAATCACCCAGTAGATGCCCGCCTCAAACAAATACAAAACGTACATACCGAAATGATATAGTCACATAGCACATAAACATGATATAACACATAGCACATAACATGATATAACACATAGCACATAAATATAAGATAACATGCATCAGATAAAGTAAATGCGGTAAGTAAAGCACTCCACATAAAAATGCGCAAGTACGTGATGCATGCTCAAATAACGTGTCACACGCAACAAGAATCATGTCATGCAATATGCCCTAGACCTATATGCAATGCATGATCCCGGGATTGACTGGATGCCTGTAGCCCATGCACTACAATCCACACTTGCGGATGCCCGTGGCCCGTGCACCACGATCCACCCCAACCGATGCCCGTGGCCCGTGCACCACGATCCACCATAATCACATTTTCATGGCCCGTACACCATGGTCCATCATAATCACATACTCATGGCCCGTACACCATGGTCCATCATAATCACATACTCATGGCCCGTACACCATGGTCCTCTTCACTCGAGCGTCTGAGACCCGTACATCTCAGCCCACTCCCAATGCAATGCACGTGCCATGAATGCAACAACAAAATCGCCTGGGGCCCGTACGCCCATCCTCACCAACTCCGGCACTCATGGTCCTCTTCACTCGAGCGTCTGAGACCCGTACATCTCAGCCCACTCCCAATGCAATGCACGTGCCATGAATGCAACAACAAAATCGCCTGGGGCCCGTACGCCCATCCTCACCATCTCCGGCACTCAATATTTGGCTTCATAAAATTTACGAATATTGGAAAGTGGTTATTTAGCATTCCTTTTATTTTTCCTTAGCTTGTTCTAATTTTCTAGAATTTTCTACTAATTTTCCCTTATTTAATTCTATTTATTACTATTAATTTTTAATTACTTAAATTTACCAAACTTCAGAAATTAAGTGAAAATAATTTAATTTTAACCTTTTATATTTCTTGAATTTATTTGAATTCTTATTGATATGTAATTATGTTTTCCTGGCCTGATCTGCCAGACCATATACATTTTTTGTTTGAGAGAGTAATGGGCCGCCTTCGGTCCGACCCGCTGGCCAGTCGACCCGGTCCGTTGGCCGGCCTGTTCTCTGCTTAAATTTAATTGTTTATTTATTCATTTAATTGGATGTTCCACCAGTGGCAACCCGCGCTGTGATTTGTTTTTCGATCCCAACCCCCATTTTCTCCTATTTCCAGTCTATAGGAACCTATTCTAAGGCCAACACACAACTTTTTTAAATGCTTCTAATGTAAAAGTTCCCTTTTTTTCCAATTCTGTAAGGGTATTTTGTTTTCGATTCAATCATACCACCAAATTCACACACATACACGCACATAGCAGCCACAAACAATATATCTCATGCTTTCCAACATATACCAAATTAACAAATTAAACAAATAAAAACAACGAAACAAAATTTACAACTTAAACAATTAAACAACGAAACACATTAGTATACCATCAAAGCATGCATGAATCATATCCGTTTGAGGGGGGAAGAGGCACCTACCTTTTTGACGAATTAACTTCCTTCTCCTCTAGGCTTGAATCTAAACAATTGTAGGATAAACATCGATACCTAATGATAAAGGTTAATTTGGCTTACTTAATATAATTAGTTCATAGCTCTCTATTTTTTTCTCTATTTGTCATACCAACATATATATATTTAGACCATATTACTTTACATATTAATAGGAAATCACATCTTAAATTTTCATTTTACAAAAATTCGACCATTGCCAGAGGCTTTCGGCCTCAACACTAATGGCCTCCTTTTAAAAACAAATGTTCAGTTAATATATATATATATATATATATATATATATATATATATATATATATATTTGTTTCACATATTATATTAGTCCACTGACAAAACACACATTTCATACTCTTTTTTTTTTCCTTCTGTCCACACGATTTTGGAGCAAAAACACAATTCAATGCATGTGCACCTATTTGTTTTTTTTTTTTCCATCGATCCAACCCAATATACATATACATATATATATATATATATATATATATATATAATATTCATATAGTATTTTATATGAACCCACAAGTTTGGCCGTTGTTTCCTCTGATTCATTCAGCAACAACAACTACTCCACAAAAGATTATCACGGTCGGATATATTTAATTAAATCAGTATATAATTACATACCATACGTGTATATAATCTATAATCTATACAACCACAAATATATCATGTATGATCCGGTTTTATATGAAAATAGCATAATAACATTGGGAAATCATAGTAAATATAGCAAGGATACTTACCTCGTGTCACAATTAAACGTATTACGCGATAGATTGGAGGTTGAATGAACCAAAATTTGATTGAATTCCTTCCGGCAGAATGCAACTTTGAAGAAAAATAGTGCTGGCTGTCTGAATGTTCAAAATATAATGTTTAAGAATTGTAGTTTGAAAAGAATAAAGGTTGCCTTCCTTCTAATTGCTTGCGGCAAGATTTAATTCTTTTGGGGGAATTTGCGGCTAGCAGCGTTAGGAGCAATAAGGAGGCTGCCGAATTTGGCTTTCGCAGAGAATAGGCCGAAATTGTTTAATGAAAATGATGATTGATTTGTATTGAATGTGTATATAGATATAGATGTATATTGGATAGAATCTTAAGGGGTTTAGGTTATTTTATCCTAGTGTAATTAGGATTTGTACTTTAATTCAAACTTTATCTATTTACTTCCTAGTCATATTAGGATTCTAGGTTTTAAATTTATCTATTTAATAATATATATCTTGTTATTTGTATATCATGAGTTTGTGTGTGAATGGGAACTTAAATGCATTTTTTTTTTCGTTAAAATTTTACGGCTGTAACACATTTTGTAAAATTTACCCAACGTTTGGTGACTTCCATGAGCAGAATTTTTCTGTTTTCTTCTGATAAAATAATGCAACTTTTGCAACTTGAGACACCTCTTTTCAATCGTCAACGATCATAAACTAACTTTGAAAGTTAAATTCTGCAGATAGATGTCAAATTAACTTCTTTCTAGTGAATTGATGTATATAAATACAAGAACTAAAAGGTTTTGGACATACGCTTTGAAATACTTTTGATATACTTTGAAATGATCCTTGAAAAATCTTTCTGAGCTTTTGTGAAGACCTGCAGAATTTCTTCCCTATCTTTTCCTTCTTCCTCTGGTATTAAACAATTCAAAGAAAACAAGTTTAATCTTCTTCACGTAAAACAGTATTCGAAGAGAGAGCCACCAAGGTAACCAAAATCATAGCTTTCTCCATTTCTTGAGGAGAAAATGCTTCAAAGGGATTGCCAAAACTTCAATATTCTTTCTGATTGCATGCTTTCTGAGTTTTGAGGCTCTTGACAGAATTGCCTTTATATATAATTATAACCTTGTGATGCAAAATTTCTTGAATAAATTATTGTTTAGTTGGATTTATATGAAGATTTTGTAGCTGTATTTTTGTTTTCTTTTTGAAGTCTGTCTGTATGTTCAGAACTGTGTTTGGCATTATGTTTATGAAATTCTTCTAGTACATGTTTTGATTGGGATGCTTTTTTGATGTATCGAAATGGATAATGAAATTTTTTCCTATTTTTCTTATCACGCAAAAAGACTATTTCTTTTCTTGTTACCTAGAAAAATACGTTATCACGTTGACTATAAAGTATAATTGAGTTGGATTTGGATAAAGATTGAGTAGCTGTATTTTCAAATGGATGTCCTTGGCATTATGGTTATGAAATTCTCCAAGTGTTATGATTCTATTGCTTCTTTGATTAAGGTGCTTGCCTAGTCAACTGGAGCTACAAACTCAACATGCAAAACAAAGCAGAATGGCCGTCGAGCCGGTGAGCTCAAATGACGCGTTTGACTATACGGCGTCCAGGACTCAGCAATTGTTATATTAATGTATTTACTTCTTAATCAATGTCACATAAGTTTTATAGTTTTTTTAGTTAAAATATTAATATATTAACCAGAACAATCAAAGCATCAAGGGGATGCAACCCATACAATAGTCCTACGCATAGGTTAGCAGGTTGACCTACGTGTACTACTCAGCAGGTAAAGCATTCTTAAACAATAGGTGACATGATGCCTATGTCTATAAGTTGTGAGTAGAGTTTATACATAATTATGTATATATATGCATATTCTGTACACATATGTACATATTCTATGTGTTACATCTCTCGGTACAAATATTGCTCCTTCGCAGATGTTTTTGTTCCTAACACGGGGACAATCTCACTTTTGTGATTCCGTTGATGGTTAAAGAGCGTGAAACCCTTAGTTTTGATGTTAATGTTGAAGCCACAAGATCATTTGGTCTCAGATTCAGTGAATGCAGTAAATTTCCACCTTATAACTGTAAATAATAAAAAGGATTGGTTAAATTCGTGGTTCTGTTTTTAATTTGCGTGTCCTTTATCTTCAGCTGCAGGCCATGCATGCATGGATTTTGAGATTAAAGAGAAAGTTCGAAAAAAGTCAATTGTACTAGAGAAGTTTTTTGAACAAGAGGGATTTTTTTTTTACAACTTTTGGATGATTGTGGCCTAAAGGGGGACATAACATTTGTCGTTGGAGATATTCATGATGTGTTATTAAAGATATGAGACGTAAGGAAGGATACAATAAATAAATTTTAATTCAAGTGTCAAAGGCTGATTTCTCATTTAAATATAAATAAAATACTAATGCAATAACCATTTGGAAATTACCAAGTGGTTACCTCATTTCAAACAAGAGAGGAAAACGTTACCAAGTGGTTACCTCGTTATAAAACAAGATAGGAAAACGTCTGCAAGGGGGAAGAAGACAAAATATGCATGGACAGGAGGAAAAGGGAAGGAAAGAAGTAAAGAAGGAGGAGGGGAGAGAGAAACAAAAAGGAAAGAAAGGAGAGAAAAATAGAAATCATCAAAATCTCAAGCAAAAGATTACAAATTTTTTTGGAATTTCAGTGTTGTAGAGTATGAACCAGAATCAAGTGTTTAAACGATTTTGGAAAAATACACATTGTAGAATTTGTAAGAACAATTGTAAAATAGAAGAGATGAAATGGAGGCTAAATATAATAAAAAAAATTATTCAGACTTAAGTTCTTAATTGCAAAACTTCTTCTGGGAACTGTACAAGAGTTTGCCTTTTATAAAGCTTAGAAGAGGTAAGACACCTCAAGCCACCAACGGCTATTTCCAATGGCTATATTCTTAGTTACAATTGTTTATTGGTACACTGAGCTAGTAGATGTATGTACAGTATATTCGTATAAATACTTTTGTTGTACTGTGCCTCTTTTATATTTCTTCAGTGTTGTCTCTAAGGTTTCTCATTTGTCTAAGTATTTCAGCTCGGCAGTGTTGTCTCTGTTGCTGCTGTTATTGTTTTGCTCATCGCAGCTTGGCCCATTTGTTTATGCCTTCACCTCGTCTCCTCAGCTTGGCATCCTTTATTGTTACTGCCTTCACTTTGTCACCTCGGCTTTGGCATTCTTTTTTTTAGCTTAGATACTTCATTATCTCGGTCTTTCTTCATTTCAGCTTACCTCGGCACTTCATCATTTGGCTTGGGACTCCGTTTAGATTCTCACACTTTTCTCCTCGGCACTTTAGTTTAGCATTGCATCGTTTCATTTCGGCACTGCTTTCTGTCACCTCGTCACTGCATGGTTTAGCTCAGCACTTAATCTCAGCTTCTACTTCTGACCTCACCTTGGCTAGGCACCTCGGTTTGGTACTTCTACTTCTGCCTTACTTCGTCTTATCACCTCAGCTCGACAATCATTTAATCTTTCTGGTCTTTGATCTTTACCTCGGTATGCCACCTCGGCTCGACCCTCTAATCTTTATCTATACTCAAATCTTTGATCATCGCCTCAGAATGGTACCTTGGCTCGGTACTCCTTCTTCTTTTATTTCAGTTAGGCACCTCAGATTGACAGGTCACTTTATTTATACAGAATCTTCAATACTCCTCCTCAAGCTTGATATATTTATACACCAAGATTGACATTATCTGCAGTAGTTTATTCAACACTCTCCCTGAAGCTTGGAATATTCATGAATACAACAAAGCTTGGCTTCTTCTTGGTCCGCTTCCAACCGTGCTCAGCTAGAAGCTTCCAGTGAGTTCCTGAAAAAACTCAAAGACAAAAAACTTGGGAATATTTATTAGTATAATTATGCATACATCATTATCTTATGACTTATATGTAAGTTTTTATTATGATTCAGGGGAATATAAATGTAACTCTTTTAAGAAAAAATATTTAACATAATGATGCACTGAGGTATTGCATGTTAACCTTTGCAAATAAATTTTTCAAGTTTATTTTATATAGGATGTACTGATTTTCAGGTCAGCACAGACGTGGTTATTCTTAAATTTCAAGATGTCACATATTCTAAATTCATTTAGTACATGGGTTCATAAGTTCTAATTGTGAATTTATTCAGATGCATGATACTCTATTAGATTAATGTTTATTTCGGTTCAGCATAGCAAATTCATATATCACAAAGTTAGTGATTATGGTGATCCTACACAGTTCAGCTTGATTCAGCATCTTTTGAGAATAACAGCTTTAATATCAAAGTGAGTAAATGTATGTTTAGTTTTGAATGAATGTATGGAAGGCAATAGAGTATTAAGAACAAGTATAACATAATCAAGGATAATCAAGAATGAGTTTACCTTCCACTATAGTTAATAGAATATACCTGATTGCATTGGTACAAGGTTGTCAGCGATATATACATGTCTTCAACTCAGCTCGGTTAGTACTTACAGTAGTTTGGCTAAGCTAAGAACTGTACCTACTGTGTTTGGCATTTTAGCATGGCATCATTTAGCAGCATGTATTTCTTGTTGTCAATTCAGCTCGGTTAGTTGGGCTGAGCTGAGTATTGCATCAGTTATGCTTGGCGTTTTTAGCACAGCATTTTTTCAAACGTGAAATGGTCCAGGAGCATGTATTTCCTTAAAAAATTCAGAGCATAATTCTATATTGTATTTAAATTTACATTGTTAAGTGTGCAAGTGAACAAGTGGGCCTGCTATGATTAAGACAAGTCACTTCCACTTGTGCCATCACATCACATTTTTCTTCTCTCTCCTCTGTACTTATCTTCTTCCTTTTTCATTCAAATTTCAAAAGATGGAAGAAAGGAAAAATGAGAGGAAGAGAGAAGTTCACAGGAAATAAAAATATTTTGGATATTTAATGGCATTGTAAAATATTTTGTATTTTGAGGAAACAAAGCATGTATATTTGAGCAGTGTGAGTTGAAAACAAAGCAGCGTTAATTTCAGTATGTTGAGTTCAACAGAAAGCAGCCTTTAAAAGTAGTGTTTTGCAATTCAAGAAGATTTTGGCATCACAGCGAAGGCTCTTCAGGCTAGGTCAAGCGAAAATAGATTTTTACACTATGGTAAAGGCTCTATGGATAGCCTAACAAGAAGATTTTATCTCTGTAGCCAAGTCTCTTCTGGCATAATGAGGAAATGGTACTTTGGCTTTTGAAAGCATAAAGTCCATTGTTAGTATACGACCTCAGCTCAATGGTTTTGGAAGAGTTTGTAATACGACCTCGGCTCTAAGGCTTTGGAAGAGTTTGAGTAATACGGCCTCAGCTCTATGGCTTTGAAAGAGTGTGGAAAGTGGAACTTCGACCAATCTTTATTTATGAAGATTCTTGAAGAGATTACACATTGGTCATCCTCAAGAAACTTTACATAAAGTTTTAAGAAATGGCACTTAGGACGGCCTTGCGGTAATATATATACACACACACACAGAGAGAGAGAGAAAGAGAGAGTTCTTCAGAAAATTTAGCATTCGGGCCAGTCTCCAAAGAACAGAAAATCAAACTTGTTTATTGAACTGTAACAAGTTGATTAAGACACAGAGACCTTTTTTAAGATTTCAGCCTTGCGGCTAAAGCTTTTATTGCCTCTTCAAGAGCAGAAGATTTCAGTATGACACCAAGTCTCTTCAAGGCATGTTTAAAGAAGAGGAAATTTCAGATGTGTCATGGCTAAAACAAGTTCAGCAAATTTTTAGAAAACGTATTTACTAGAGTTAAAACATTCGCACAGTCAGCTACAATGAAAGCATCCAAAGAATTTATTGCTAGAGAAACTTGAACATGTTCATATCAAGCAACAGAGGTGAATGAATCTCTTTTCTTCGTTCAAGAGCGTCAGTGCAGTAATCAAGAAGGGAGAATTTACAAGAACTGAGACTTTAAGTCTCTGAAGATTTCAGCTCAGCGGCTAAGGTTCTTCATAACCATGAAGATTCAGCTCGGCGTTATGGTTCTTCAAGATCTATTGAAAACAGAGGTTAAAAAACATATTTGGATTTGAAGATTTCAGCTCGACACTAAAGCTCTTCTCAGCTTATTGAAAAATGTTTGAATGTTAGAAGATTTCAGCACAAGGCTAAGGCTCTTTACGGCCTGTTAGAAATAGAGTTTAAAAGATAGTGTGAAGTTTGAAGATTTCAGCATTAAGGCTAAGGCACTTCATAGCCTATTGAAAAATATTTGAAAGTTTAAGGATTTTAGCTTTTTATAAACAAAGGATTTTAAAAGACAGTGTGTGCAAATAAAAAATCTCTGCCTACGGCGATGGCTCTTCAAAACCCAGAGATGATTTCTGTCAAAGGTAATGGCTCTTCATAGCCCAGAGGTGAAAACATTTTGAAAAAAATGGTATGAAGACGGAGAGTGAAGAGTTTGAAGAAAATGTTTTAGCAATAGATAAAGCTCGGTTAGGTGAGCTTTTCCAAAAAATTTCTCAAACAAGGGAGAAAATATTTGGCCAGGCATATTTTCTTCACAGCTTCTTCTTCTTCTTCTGCACTCATGGCTTTTATACCATGTTGGAATTTCAGAGTTGCATAGTATGAAGCGGAAGCAAACGTTTAAAGCATTTTGGAAGAGCACACATTGTAGAACTTTTAAGAACAATTATAAAATAGAATAGATAAATTAGAGGCTGAATATTGTAAAAAAAAATTCTTCAGACTTAAGTTCTTAATTGCAGAAATTTTTCTGGGAACTGTACTAGAGTTTGCCTTTTATAAGGCTTAGAAGAGGTAAGATACCTCAAGCCACCAACGGATATTTCCAGTGGCTATATTCTTATTTACAATTGTTTATTAGTCCACTGAGCTAATAGATGTATGTACAGTATATTCGTATAAATACTTTTGTTGTACTGTGCCTATTTTATTTTTCTTCAATGATGTCTCTGAGGTTTCTCACTTGTCTAAGTATTTCAACTCGGCAGTGTTGTCTCTGTTGTTTCTGTTATTGTTGCCTTCATCTTGTCTCCTCAGCTTGGCATCCTTCATTCTTAGTGCCTTCACTTCATCACCTAGGCTTTGGCTTTTTTTTATTTTAGCTCAGATACTTCATTATCTCGGCCTTTCTTCATTTCAGCTTATCTCGGAACTTCTTCATTTGGCTTGGGACTCCGTCTAGATTCTGACACTTTTCACCTTGGTGCTTTAGTTTAGCATTGCATCGTTTCACTTCGGCACTGCTTTCTATCACCTCGTCACTGCATGGTTTAGCTCAGCACTTAATCTCAGCTTCTACTTCTAACCTCACCTCGGCTTGGTACTTCTTCTGCCTTACTTTGGCTTAGCACATCAGCTCGGCAATCCTTTAATCTTTCTGGTCTTTGATCTTTACCTCGGTATGGCACGTCGGCTCGATCCTCTAATCTTTATCTGTACTCAAATCTTTGATCCTCGCCTCAGTATGGTACCTCGGCTTGGTACTCCTTCTTCCTATATTTCAGCTAGGCACCTCAGCTAGGTTAGTTACTTTATGTTCACTTCATCTAAGCACCTCAGCTCAGCGGGTCACTTTATTTCGACAGACTAGTCAACAATTTGTAAGGAAACCTACTTTTTTTTATTTGGCCTTCATATTTAGGATGCATATTGGTGAAGTATGACGATACCATGTTGGTAACATGTATATCCTTATCAATAATGGATTTTAGCAAATGGTACTTTGTTGCATAGATTTTGATGTAAATGCATTGAATGTGGCGGCAGAAAGTTGTGAATATATTTAAATGTATGTCAAATGAAGATTAGTTGACCTGTTCAAAACGTCTATGCTTTATTCTTGTGATTATTTGAGGATTGGAGTTATATAGAGCAACTTAGAGTTGAGTTCGATGATGTTTTGGGCTAAAAGCTGCAGAAAATCGCAGTCGTCTATTCCCTGATTGACCGTAGGCTTCACCTTGTCGACCAGGAGTTACAGAGACCATCTACGGGGTTGAATATTCTTATATCTTGCTTGGAGTTGGTTAAAGTTGTTAATATTGTACAGAATCAAATCAGAGATTATACAAGATCAAATCAGAGTCAAATTAGGCAGATATTCGTTTACCATAATTGTGCAATTATTGTGTTTGTAATAGGAGAAAAATCAGCAATCAGTGATAGGCAATATTGTATATTCCATAGTTAGGAATTTTTTGAGGATTATAAGTAGGAACCGTGTATGAGAACAAAGAATCAATGAAAAGAAAATATTCCCTGAGTTTGCTCTTCTGAACATGGTATCAGAGCAGCACAACCACAAGGATGTGTAGTTTTGGGCATAGGCTCAGAACATACTCATCATAGCCTGGACCTTTCCCGGCCAATATCCGGCCACATTACAATATACATGTTCTTCTCTCTGACAACCGGTTGCTGAGGGAATCTCAGCCATCCAAGATTGCCACTTACCATCCCGCTCAGACAAAGTATTGTCGTCATAGCCACCAGGAAATTTTATCCTCCCTGCAAATAACCCGAAAACCATGTCAGAATTCCCAGAATCCTCAGAAAATCCAAAACCCGAATCCACAAATCCACCAAGCCCTGGGGATCTTGCCATCCAAGTGGCACATATCCTCAGAGATAGCCTAGCTCCACCACCACCGTCACACCAACCACTACCAGAAAATCTAAATATTGTTGTCAAACTTACGGGCAGCAATTTCTCTCTATGGTCTAGGGTCATTTACAGGGCTATTCTAGGCAGAGGACGTAGCTCCCACCTCACGGGGGTGCCACCTCCGCCTCCACCAACAGATTCCAGATTTCCCAAGTGGGAACAAGATGATAATTCGGTTTTTACCTGGATTTTGCAGAATGTTGACCCAAGCATGATCAACAATGTATCACGATATCCAACTGCCAAGGCCCTATGGGACGGCTTGGCACTGACGTACGGATCAGGCGGCGATTCCTTACAAGTCTTCGACTTGCACAGGAAAACAAATAGCATCAGACAAGGGGAGGGGTCACTAGAGGCCTGCTGGAACGCCCTTCAGGAATTGTGGGTGTCTATAGATACTCTAGATCTAAATCCCATGAAGTGTCCAGAAGACATAAGTGAGTATAACAGAAAAATGCAAGAATTCCGTTTATACCAATTTTTAACCGCAATCAACGATAAGTATGAGGCAGAGAAGAAAGAACTGCTGAAGAGGACACCTTTACCTACAGTAGAGGTTGTCTTCTCAGAAATAAAACGGGCAGAAATCAGATCTGGACTGATTAAACATGGACCCTCAGAGTATATCTCATCACAGGGCATCGGACAAGGGTTAGCCATCAAAGCTCCGCAGGGACAGGGACGAGGACGTGGTAAAGACCACACCGCTGGAGGGGGAAAAGGGCAGACATCATCTCGGTCTGCAGTCAAGGTAGACAAAAGCCACCTTTTATGCGAACACTGTGGGAAAAGAGGGCACAAAAGGGAAAATTGCTTCCAGATACTAGGATATCCAGACTGGTGGGAAGGAAAGAAGGTCACTACCAGCGGCAGTGGAGGAAAAGCAGCAACCGCGAGAACCACCGATGGAGATGGAAGAACCAACAGTCAGGGTGCAAATTCAACCCTCCAGAACCCCAAGGAAGAAAGGAATAATGAGGACGGCGGCTCAGGTATTGGGGGGTTAGCATTTAACCCTAACCCCCTATTCCTTTTAAATACACAAATTAACCAGAAAGCCCCTGAAAAAATTATTACCCTAACCCCTGATTTTCTGTCAAAAGTTAATATGGTCAATTCATCATTTGTTTATTCCAGGGCAGCACCTCAGGCTTCCGTAATATCCACTCAGGTCCCTAAAGTTTCTGGCCCTCATAAATCCGATCCCTCCACTCTTGCATATTCCGATCTCAGTCCCCAGAAACCACCTACCTCACATGCGCACCACACCCACTCTCACACTACTACTTCAAACTGGATATTCGATTGCGGTGCTACCGATACAATGTCTTTTGACCCCACAGACTTCACCACTCTCACATCCCCAACTAAAACCCATGTTGAAACTGCAAGTGGTGATAACATCCCAGTACGTGGTAGTGGCTCTATTGCACTTAACCCCAATATCACCCTAAAAAATTGTCTATTTGTTCCGTCACTCTCCACCAAATTACTTTCCATAAGCCAACTTACTAAAGAATTGGATTGTGTTGTACTTATGTATCCCTCCTTTTGCGTGTTGCATGACATTCATACTCAGGGGATCATTGGACGTGGTACTGAGCATGATGGTCTGTATTATGTGGATGCAGTGGTACAACAGGGTAAGTCTAATCTTGCCACCGGCACGGTCTCTCGTCAGCTATGGTTATGGCACCGGCGGTTAGGACATCCATCATTTAGTTACCTCCATAAACTTTTTCCTCAGTTATTTTCTGATACTTTGACTACTTTGACCTGTGACATTTGCCTCCGGGCCAAACAACCACGAGCAACATACCGCTCTAATAATACCCGTGTGGATCGTATTTTTTCGTTAATTCATTCTGATGTGTGGGGGCCATCTCCCTACCCTACTACCTTGGGATTTCGATATTTTGTTATTTTTGTTGATGATTACTCTCATATGACATGCTCTATCTTTTAAAACACAAGCCTGATGTCTCTACCAAATTCATTGAGTTCTACAATATGATAAAAACACAATATAGCATGACCATTCAAATTCTGCGATCAGACAATGGGGGGAATATGTTGACGGGGCACTTCAAAACTTCTTCCGCAACTCTGGAATTATCCACCAAACAACGTGTCCCGATACACCTGAACAAAACGGGATGGCAGAAAGAAAAAACCGCACCCTTCTCGAAATAACCCGGGCAATAATGCTAGAGTCGTCTGTTCCTCGGGGTTTCTGGCCGGAGGCAGTGTCCACTGCTACCTACCTTACCAATCGTCTACCTACATCCGCTCTTAACCACAAAACACCACTCCAAGTATTAACCAGCCAAATCTCAGTTCCATCTTACCTCACACTACCACCGAAAGTATTTGGCTGCACTGTTTACCTTCATATACCTGAACACCACAGAACCAAACTTGATCCATGTGCCGAAAAATGTGTCTTTGTGGGTTATGCATCTACTCAAAAAGGGTACCGCTGTTATAACCCTCGCACTCATCGGATAAATACCACTATGAATTGTGTCTTTGTGGAAACCGAATTCTATTTTGCCACCCAATCTCGATCTCAGGGGGAGATGACGAATGATAATGATCCTCTCGACTGGTAGTCAAAACCATACTGGCCACTGACTGAGCCAACACGGCAAGTAGATGGCTCCGACTGTGCTATAGCTCCCCACACCAGTACGACCGTCACCTCTGTACCCGACAATGAGACTCCTCTGATGAATGTGCTCCAACAGGTAAATGAAGGTATGCATAGTACATCTGACAATTCAATTCTTAGTGAGAATATAGACCACTCTACCCAGTATAATCCTGAGTCTGATACAACACATGACTACACCACAGTAGAAGAAGCCTGCGACCAACAACAGTGGAAGGAAGCCATGCTGGAAGAAATGAATGCCCTACAGAAAAATCAGACTTGGGAACCGTGCATACTGCCAACAGGAAAGCGAGCCGTAGGGTGTAAGTGGGTATTCACCGTCAAATATAAAACAGATGGGAGCATTGAAAGATACAAGGCAAGGCTTGTAGCAAAAGGGTTCACACAGACGTATGGGGTGGATTATTCGGAGACTTTCTCCCCGGTAGCCAGAATTGACACCATCCGGGTACTCTTCTCTATTGCTGCTAATAACGACTGGCCTTTACAACAATTCGATGTCAAGAATGCTTTCTTACATGGCGACCTAAATGAAGAGGTATATATGGAACCACCCCCAGGTTTCTCGGACGGGTTCAAACCTGGACAGGTATGTAGGTTGAAGAAGGCGCTTTATGGGCTCAAGCAATCACCGCGGGCGTGGTTTGGTCGGTTCACTTCTGCCATGAAAAAAGATGGGTACAAACAAAGTAACGCTGATCACACACTGTTCTATAAAACTCAGGGAGGACTTATTACTTGTCTTATTATATATGTTGATGATATGATTATTACTGGAAACAATACTAATGAAATTTCTCGTCTCAGGGAATACTTGTTCACACAATTCGAAATGAAGGACCTTGGAGGACTCAAGTACTTCTTAGGAATTGAAGTGTTAAGGTCACGAGCTAGGATTTACATTTGCCAAAGAAAGTACATTTTGGACCTGCTAGCTGAAGTTGGTCTCCTTGATGCCAAGCCCGCTGACACTCCAATGATACAAAACCACAGACTGGATATACTAAAGGGAGCACCAGAAACGGATCGAGAGCGATATCAACGCCTAGTAGAGAAACTGATATACTTATCGCACACTAGACCAGATATCGCTTATGCTGTGGGAGTAGTCAGCCAGTTCATGCACAGTCCACAGAAACATCATATGGATGCTGTATTCAGAATTCTCAGGTGCTTAAAGGGAACTCCAGGGACCGGACTGCTCTTCAAGAACAACGGCCATCTCAAAGTTGAGGCATACACAGATGCTGACTGGGCAGGAAGTCAGATGGATCGACGCTCCACATCAGGATATGTTACTTTAGTTGGCGGCAATGTCGTCACTTGGAGAAGCAAAAAGCAAAAGGTTGTAGCGTTATCCAGTGCAGAAGCTGAATTTCGAGGTATCATAAAAGGGATTACGGAGGTACTTTGGATTCGAAAACTGCTTAATGAACTTGGTCTTCAGACAAGTGATCCCACGAGTTTACATTGTGATAATAAAGCCTCCATTAGCATATCAGAAAACCCGGTCCAGCACGATCGAACCAAGCATGTGGAGGTAGATAGACATTTTATCAGGGAAAAGCTTGACGAAGGAATCATTGCACTTCCCCATGTCCGCTCAGAAGATCAGCTTGCGGATATTCTTACTAAGGCAGTGAATGGACGAGTGTTTGAATACATAATGCGCAAGTTGAACATTGGAGACCCCACTATTCAACTTGAGGGGGAGTGTTAATATTGCACAGAATCAAATCAGAGATTATACAAGATCAAATCAGAGTCAAATTAGGCAGATATTCGTTTACCATAATTGTGCAATTATTGTGTTTGTAATAGGAGAAAAATCAGCAATCAGTGATAGGCAATATTGTATATTCCATAGTTAGGAATTTTTTGAGGATTATAAGTAGGAACCGTGTATGAGAACAAAGAATCAATGAAAAGAAAATATTCCCTGAGTTTGCTCTTCTGAACAAAAGTTGTTATATATTGATGTAGAGTCTAATCAAATACAACAACAGCATATATCCAGTATATTCTAATGACAGCAACAGCTATCGCTATTAAAGATTGTACAAATCATACCATACAGTTAAGAATATTTACTTACCATATACAGATGATATTGTATAGAAAAATCAACAATCACCATCAGTAAATATTTTCATTCCATACTTAGGGACTAAATGTAAAGTTTAAATAGGAGTGTATACTACAATTCATATATACGAAAAAAGAATTATTTTTCAACTGTGCCTAGCTTAACATGGTATCAGAGCAGACATAATCCTTAAGAATGTGTGGATTTTGAGCATAGGCTCAGAATAAACTCATCATTGCCTTAACCTTTCCTGGCCAATAACCGGCCAAAATAAACCTACATGTTCCGGCCAAGAGTCATTCTACCAGTCAACCGGTTGTTGACAGTCAATCAGCCATCCAAGCTGCTGATTACCAATTTCTCAGGCGAATTTTGCGTCTTCATCGCCATACCCAACCGAAATCTCTCCTTCCCCTACAAATAATCAAACCACCATGTCAGTAATACATGAACCATCGGAAGTCCTAAAAACTAAAACCTCAAACACATCCAGCCCTGAGGATCTGGCTGTTCAGGTGGCTCAGATCCTTAGGGATAGCCTCAATACACCAGCAGCAACACACACACCATTACCAGAAAATCTGAACGTTGCTGTCAAATTAACCGACATTAACTTTGCACTGTGGTCCCACCTTATTTAATAAGCCATTCTGGGCAGGGGACAAAGCTCCCACCTCACGGGGGTGCCTCCCCCGCCAGCACCAATGGATCTGCAATTTCCACGGTGGGAACAAGATGACAATTCTATCTTTACTTGGATACTGCGGAATGTTTATCCAAGTATGATTAATAATGTCTCAAGGTATCCTACAAAGAAAGCCCTCTGAGACGGCTAGCGCTAACTTATGGGTCTGGAGGAGATTCTCTGCAAGTTTTTAACTTGCATAGGAAAGCCAATAACGTCCGACAAGGAGAGCAGTCACTGGAAGCCTACTGGAACAGCCTTCAGGACTTGTGGGTGTCGATTGATACCTTAGATACCAACCCTATGAGGTGTTCTGAAGATATCAGTCAGTACAACCGAAAAATGCATGAGTTCCACCTTTACCGATTTTTGACTGCCATAATTGACAAATATGAAACAGAGAATAAGGAATTGTTAAAGAGAACGCCATTACAGAGTGTGGAAGCAGCATTTTTTTAAATCAAATGCGTAGAGTCAAGGTCTAGGTTAACCAGACACGACCCCTCAGAAATAGCTTCTTTACAGGGGATTGGTCAGGGACTAGCCATCAAGACATCTCAGGGATGTGGCCGTGGCCGAGGCACCGGAGGAGATAGAGGGCCACAATCACAGCGGCAGACCTCAAGGTGGACAAAAGCTACCTCATCTGCGAACATTGTGGGAAAAAAGACATGGGAAAGAGAGTTGTTTCCATATCCTAGGGTATCCTGAGGGATGAGAAGGAAAGAAGGTCACCACTGCAGGATGGGGTGGGCAAACTCCAGACAAGAGCAGCCAAAACGCAGCCAAGGAAGAAGCTCAAGCAGGATAGGAAAAAGATGCAGGTAACAGGGGGTTGGGCGGTAACCCTAACCCCCAAACTCTTTAATGCCAAAATTTATTACCCAAACCCCCTTGAAAATTGTAGAATACCCCCTGGAGTTGTCAAGTAATGTTTCTATGGTCCAATCAAGTCCCACATATACATATCAGACCTCTATAATTTCTAATCTGGCAGAACAACCCCCTGCACTTTCTAAAATGCCAAAACCACCCCTGCACACCCAACCTTTGTCAATAATGACCCCAAACTGTCCATTAATCACAAATCATGTCCTCAATGCACCTTAACAATTATGCCGTCCATCAAGTCCCAAGTCTATGAAATTAAAACTCAACCTAGTCACACGGGATGGATATTCAATTGTGGTGTCATCGATACAATGATCTTTCATCCAAAAGTTTTTGCCAACCGCTCTTTCCTTCATACAATCCATGTTGAAACTGCAAGCAGAGAAACCATCCCAATACGTGGTGGTGGTTCTATTGCTATTACTCCGGATGTTGCATTTAAACATTACCTATTGGTTCCATCTCTTTCTACCAAATTACTTTCCATTAGCCAACTCACTAAAGAATTGGAATGGGTTGTTCTTATGTATTCATCGTTTTGTGTGTTGCAAGACATTCATACTCAAGAGATCATTAGACGTGATACTGAGCGCGATGGTCTCTATTACGTAGATGCAGTGGTGCAACAAGGCAGGTCTAATCTTGCCACTGGGACGATCTCTCGCCAGTTGTGGTTATGGCACCGTCGATTAGGGCACCCATCGTTCGGTTATCTTCAAAAACTTTTTCCTAGCTTTTTTTATGATAATTTTAAAACCTTTACCTATGACATTTGCCTCCGAACTACACAGCCTCGAGCGACTTAGCGCTCCAATAATACCCATACGGGTCGTATTTTTTCAATAATACATTCAGATATGTAGGGACTCTCTCCACATCCTACATCATTGGGCTTTCGATATTTTGTTATTTTTGTTGATGATCATTATCGTATGACATGGCTTTATATCCTCAAAAATAAATCCAATGTCATAAATAAATTTGTTGAATTTTATAATATGGTCAAAACACAGTACAAATCGACGATACAAATACTCCGATCTAATAATGGTCGGGAATAGTCCGATGGGAGACTAAAAAATTTATTCCATAATAATGGCATTATTCATCAAACTTCTTATCCCGATACTCTAAAACAAAATGGTGTGGCTGAATGGAAAAACGCTCTTTTTGAAATAACTCGTGCTATAATGCTTGAGCCATCTGTCCCTCAAGGTTTTTGGCCGGAGGCTGTGTCTACTGCTACCTACCTCAGCAACCGACTACCTACTACCATCCTTCGCTACAAAACCCCTTTAGAAATTCTCTCTACCCAAATTGACGTCCCTTCCTTGTTAACCCTACCGCCTAAAGTGTTTGGATGCATAGTTTTTATACATGTTCCTAAAACCTGACATACTAAACTAGATCCCTGCATCGAGAAATATGCCTTTGTCGGCTATGCTTCCACCTGGAAGGGATATAGATGTTAAAACCCATAGACTCGCCGTATCCATACTACCATGAACTGTGTCTTTGTAGAAATATAATTTTTCTTTGCAACTCAATCTCGGTCTTCGGGGGAGATAGCTGGCAATGTTGACCCTCTAGATTGGTTGTCTAACCTATACTGGTTACCGATGAACCAACATGGCAAGTAGATGTCTCCGACTGTACTATAGCTCCTTGCGATGATTCGGCAATCGCTCTAGTATCTGACAATGAAATTCTTCAGACGAATGCACCACAACAGGTAAACAATGGTATACATAATTCTGATAGTCCCATTCCCAGTGAGTAACCTAATATGCAATCACCCTGTGAAAGTAAGTCTGTTGTTACCTAATGATCCATCTACTGAGGTTTTGACCAGTCCAGTGCAACTTGAATTGGACCATAGTAACATTGTAACCGGAGAACAGGGGCGTATCCTACCACCAAGGAAAAACAGAGGAGTGCCACTTGAAAGGTACTCTCTGACAAAAATTGCTTGAGCCTCCAAGTATCCTATACCTACACAGAAAAGAAACATGAGTAGTACAGCAATGAGCTTTCTAACTACAATATGCTCAAAAGAGATTCCCCCGACTCTGGAAGAGCCTTGTACCAAGAAACAATAGAGGGAGGCTATGATAGTCGAAATGAATGCGCTCAAGAAAAATGAAACGTGGGAAAGTATGTGCTACAAACAAGGAAGTGACCTATAAGATGTAAGTGATTCTTCACAATTAAATACAAAGCCGATGGGAGTGTTGAAAGATATAAAGCGAGACTCATAGCGAAAGGGTTCACACAGACTTACAGAATGGATTATTCTGAGACTTTCTCTCTAGTGACGAGGATTGATACTATTAGAGTGTTATTTCCCATTGCAGTGACAAGAAACTGACCACTGCTACAATTTGATGTTAAAAATGCCTTCCTACATGGTGACCTAAAAAAAGAAGTTTACATAGATCCACCTCCGGGCATCTCTGATGATTTCACACCCAGATAAGTATCCAAGTCAAAGAAAGCAATGTACGGACTCAAACAATCTCCCCGAACATGGTTCGGCAGATTTACGTCCGTAATGAAAAAGGATGGATACAGACAAAGCAATGCTGACTAGACACTGTTCATTAAAAATAGGGAAGCTGTGTTACTTGTCTTATTATATGTGGATTATATGATTATTACTGGAAATGATACTAATGAAATCTCACGTCTCAGGAAACATTTGTTCACTCAGTTTGAGATGAAGGATCTTGGTGGACTTAAGTACTTCTTAGGAATTGAGGTGTTGCGATCACAAGCTGGCATCTACATCTGTTAAAGGAAGTATATTCTAGATCTGTTGACAGAAGTCGGAATGCTCGATGCGTAACCTCTTGATGCTCCGATAGTTCAGAATCATAAGTTGGAGTTCTTGTAAGGAGCTCTCCGAGCGAATCAGGAACAATAGCAACACTTAGTAGGCAAGCTGATATACTTATCTCATACTAGACCGGATATTGTTTATGTCGTTGGGATAGTCAGGCAATTTATGCATAGCCCGCAGAAATATCATTTTGATGTGGTGATCAGAATAATAAGATCCTTAAAGGGAACTCCAGGCATTGGATTATTTTTCAAAAATAATGGTCATCTTAACGTGGAGGCCTACACTGATGCTGATTGGGTAGAAAATCAAGTTGATCGTCGCTCTACTTTTGGCTATTTCACCTTAGTAGGAGGCAATGTTGTCACATGGAAAAGCAAAAAATAAAAGGCAGTGGCTGTCAAGTGCGGAGGCAGAATTTTGGAAAATCATAAAAGGTATCGCAGAAGTCCTTTGGGTTCGCAAGTTGCTCGATGAACTCGGTATTCAAGTATCTGGTTCGACATGCTTAAAGTGTGATAACAAGGAATCTATCTGTACTTCAAAAAATCCAGTGCAACATGATCGTACCAAACACGTTGAAATAGACAAACATTTCATTAGGAAGAAACTCGATAAAGGGATTATAGCGCTTCCGCATGTACGCTCTGAGGATCAACTTGCTGATATCCTAACCAAGGCGATAAATGGACGAGTTTTTGAAGATGTGTTACGTAAGTTGAACATTATCGACTCCCCGTTCAACTTGAGGTGGAGTGTTAAAGATTGTACAAATCATACCATAAAGTTAGGAATATTTACTTGCCATATACAGATGATATTGTATAGAAAAATCAGTAATCACCATTAGTACATATCTTCATTCCATACTTAGGGACTAAATGTAAAGCTTAAATAGGAGTATATACTACAATTCATATATACGAAAAAGAATTATTTTTCAATTATGCCTAGCTTAACAATCGCTAGGGGCTAGAGAGGGTGAAAGGTGGGCAACCAATACTTTTATTTTAAAGGATAGAAAGTTTGATTCCAATGAAACTACAACTCTATATGCACCTGTATAGATAACACACTACTACTAGGAAGTTGAGTCTAATCAAATGTTGTTGTTAATAGAAAATTTTGTTGAATTCGTTCAGGGAATGATCAAATACTTTTAGACCATTATAATCATTATAAATTGTGTACATTTTTTCTTGCATTTCTTTAAATTTCAAGATAGGAAGTATTAAAGCGGTCAAAAATTTTAAAATAATGTGGATACAATCTATTTCTCTTGCGGTTGTAACTTTCAGAACCTAACAAAGTGAAGGAAAATAACACATTTCATTGAACATACTTGTTTGATAACAATACAATAGCAAGATTCTTAACGCGGAACTTTCTCACGCCAGAATCGACACCATACACCTGCGAAATAATATTTGAAATAAAGAAGGGAAAAAAAAAGATAAAACAGGGAAAATAGAAAAGACTAGCAAACAGAAAACTCCCAGAAATCCATAATCCATGTTTTGCTGATCTCAGTTGATGCCTTAGAGCTTGGATTGCACCTCTTTGACGACATTGTTATCGATTTGGAATGCCTTGGAAAGCACATCAGCACTGATCTCGGGGTCAGATGCAAAAACAGCTTTGGGGATGCTAATAACACCAGGATTTTGGCTGCTCAATCCAACAATCGCAACTGCACATTCATTATTCACATTGCGCTGATAATGAACTAGCCCAATTGGGAACACGAACACGTCGCCCTCCTTAAGGATCTTGGAAATGTGGCGATTCTCTGGGTTGGAAGTGACAAAGCCAACTTCAATTGAGCCTTGAGTAACCAAGAGGATCTCGGTGGCTCGGGGATGGGTGTGTGGTGGGTTGACTCCATATGGGCCAAAGTCGAGACGCGCCATGGAGATGCCCAGAGTATTGAGGCCTACAATCTTCTCAGCGTTCACCAGAGTGGGAGTGAACCCAATTGCATTGGATGTGTTGCCAGCCATGTGTAGTCCACTGAAAAAGAAATCATCTGCTTGGGCATCCTTGGGATCTTTGCAAGCATGACCATTCACTCTTGCTGCAATTTGATTAGATCCAAACAGATGGATTCAATGTAGTGTCATATAAGTAGAATCCTAAGGAAAGTGAGAGTTGTCCCTCCATACAAAACTTATATAAAATCTACACAAGAAATGTCGCTCGTGTAAGTTTTTTGTGCCTAGTGTTCGTGCCGAGTGTTTAGGTTTTTTCCAGGAGGGACAGTAGTTGAAATAAAGTAAAAAAAAAAAAAAGTTGGTACGAATTCCACAAAATCATGAGTATTTGTATCTACATCTTTTTTTTTGTTTAAATGCAAATTTGTATTACCCGAATATCAAGATATCAAAAGGATGTATCTCATACAATAGTCTTACTTGTAGAACAGCCTGCCGAATGCCGATCTACATACATAATTTAATAATATAAGCTATTTTAAACTATAGTAGTAGCGCCTATGAATAAAGAAGATTTCTTTGGTCAATCCCTAAAGATGTCCCGTCCGTAAAAAACTTTCTCATTCAGCTGGGGAAACTTACAGGAGAGATATCTAATCCTCTAGGTAACCTCCGGAGAGATGCTCCTCTAAGAAAAACCTACACGCTCGTCTAGGTTTTTCGTGCCTAGTGTTCATGACGAGCGTGTAGGGATTACAGAAAAATTTCCATTGGTAAAGAGATAGGCAATATAATGCACAAGTAACAAACTTACCAGAGCTAGTCAGGTCAGCAACGCAGAAATCTTGCAGCGGCTTAGGATCAAATGCGAAGGCAAGGTAGCACGAGGAGAGAGCCACCAGGGCAACCAAAATCATATGTTCCGCCATTTCTTGACAAGAAAATGATTCAAATGGACTGCCAAAAACTCAAAATTTTCTATGATTTTGATTACTTGCTTTGTGGGTTTGAGACTCTAATCAGCATGGCCTTTATATATAACCATAACATGCAAAATTTCTTGAATAAATTATTGTTTGGTTAGAATTTCATAAAGTTTTACTAGCTGTATTTTGGGATAGAGTCTCTGGCATTATGTCTAAGAAACTCTCCAAGTGTTATGATTCTACAGCTTCTTTGACTAAGGTACTTGCCTGGTCAAATGGAGCTACAAACTCAAAATGCATTACAAAACAAAGCAATAAACAACCATTGCCGTCTGGCGTTGAAATCAAAAATTAACTGTTTTCTTCAAGCTGAATAGATAGTGGAAACATTTACTATACGGCATCCAAGACTCACAATTATTCTATTCTGGTATTTACTTCTAAACAAATGAAATGTACATAAAATAAAGAAAAATGTCACCTCCACATAATAGTTTGATTTAAAACACAGGGCTAATCTCATATTTGTGACACCTCTTACTGGTTAAAGACATGAAGCCCTTAGTTTACTTGTTAATGTTGAAACCACAAAGTGAATGTCTATTTCTTTTTATACAAGGTCAATGTGTCTTCAATTAATTCAATCTTTACTTAGTTTACTAATGAATGGTTGAAGGTCTTCGTTTAGTTGTTAATGCTAAGGAGGGAAATCAATATTGTCTTTACTTCTGTGCGTCTCCCTTTATAGAGGGACCACAACACTCTTCCTCTACTCATCGGGCATTTCTCATATTTTGAAAATAAGGTTGAACAGAGTAGTTAGCCATTGAACCTCTTCCTCTCTGAAATACTTTCATGTCTCAATAAGTATGTTATCTAGGCCAACTACCTTAGCTCTTCTCATCTTCCTAAGTGATTGCATCACCTCTCCTTGTGTGATGCTCCGACAGTCGCATTTATTGTTTTCTTTTTTGGGTAATGATGCTTTCTCTTTCTCTTTCTCTTTCTTCGTGTACGGCTCTCCTGCCGTTAAAAAGATTGTGGAAGTATGTTTGCTATTTTCACTTGATGGCTTGTTCTTTAACTAAAACATGTACATCTTCTCCCTTTATAAATTTCTCGCATCCTAGGTCTTTCCTTTTTCGATCTCTAGCTTTAGCAATCTTGAACATATCATGCTCCCCCGTTTATGTCTAGCATCTCGCACATCCTTTTATAGGCTGCGGTATTTGCCTCCGTCACTGCCTTTTTCGCACCTTTTCTCACGATTTTGTAGTTCTCTCTCAATCTCACTTTCTCCTTCCCGTCAGTGCAGCTTAACAGCTCTCTAAAACTCCTTTTTTTATCCTTTGTTTTTTGTTGCACATCCTTGTTCTACTACTATGACTCTTTATGCATGGTTGACTTTACTATTATTACACCAAGAGTTTCTCTCGCTGCATGAGTAATAGTAGTCGTTATAGCCTCCCACATTTGGTTTGTGTCCTCACTCAGTCGATCTGATATCGTCGAGATGACATTGTCTCTAAATATTTTAATTATTTTCATCCTTCAAACTTCTCCATCAAATCCTGGGAGGGAATTTTTCAACCCCTTTTGCTCAACTTTTGGCTTAATGCTATAATTGCCACTAGTAAAAGGTGTTGCGTCACTACTGTCTCTACTGATATAACCTTGCAATCTCTCCATGACCGTCGATCTTGACGCCTCATCTAAATATAGTCAATTTTCGTGTTATGTCCTTCGCTGTTAAAAGTGTGCTTTTAATTTTGAACACAACTGACATCAGTAGATCTACATAGATAGCAACGTCACATTGATCTCTGTTTTAGATATCAATGTAAAGATCAAATTTGGACAATACTTTTCAAATTTTGAACACCACTGACATCAATCAATCCATATAGAGATCGATGTCACATTGATCTATGTTTTAGAGATCAATGTAAGAATCGACAATGTTTTTCTTATACTTTCAAGCCTTTGTCGTTTCCCACGTATACGTCAATTTTTTATATACTTTTTTGAACACATTTTAAGTTCATCTAAACATTCATACTCCAACAGTATGCTGCTGAGAAAAGCCATATGCGTATGTAACAGATCAGCTGAAACCTTTGTATGGTCAGATGCTATTTATCCTTACAAAGATTGGACAGGTGTTGATGATATGTCTATATCTATTCAATCTTTATAAGGATGTTCTTGGTTAATACAATTTACATTTTAACCAAAAAAGATTGGACAGATGTTCCGGGTAGAGCCCAAAGTATGATATGACACCATTGCTCGGAGAAACAGCTGCTATCTTTCAGGGTATTGCTGATTTAGGCGTCCTCTTTGCAACATTGTGCACAAAAGGTTCCTCTTCATCCAGATTATTTTCTCGCACTGCTGTCCAATTCTGCTACGTCTTCTGCATCCTTTAGGACATCTGAATCCATCGCATCAATTTGTTTGCCGAGATGTGATTTTCATGGCCTTTCTACATCCATATGTTCACTGCTTGGGTGTTGATACACACTGGATCATGTTTATTATAAATTCAAATGCCATCTATTTTTTTAAAGGTTGCAGGATTCTGGTTGAAAATATGCTTCTCAATTCAAAACTGCTTCTTCAAGTTCAGAGACCTATGGTGGAAGTTGGCATGTGGGTGGACAAATACAGATTTGGCTAAATAACAAGAATGAGCTATATTGATGAAACAGGGTAACACTTCTGATCAAGCCAACGTCAATGTTTTCTAATGTGTAATGTGTCTACTTTTGCAGCTGTGTGAATTTTCTGATTTATGGATCCTTTTCTATCATCCTTAAGGACAAAGATCCTTTGAATGGGAAGGAAATGTAATGGCGCAGGAATTGTTTTCCGTTGAGCAAAAGTTATCACACAACACAAACAAAAGCACAGGCCGTGGGATCTTATTGAATGCCCGTTCTTCGGCACGAGAAAACTGACGCGTCCATAGATGAAAACCGACTATGTTCGACAAGATTACCTACATGTTCTCCTTGCTAGAGACCGAGTATGAGTTACTCAGGCTAGGCGGTATGATGCTATTTACAAACGACATTAAACTCAGGTTTCCTCTAACAAGCTTGCAGGAACCCGGTGGTTCATGAGACCTCATAATACATAGGAATGCTGCTCAAGAAGTATTGTCAGATTTATTGGCAAGTTGGCTTTTAAGAAACTCCAAAACTGACAACCGCTGCAAGAAAATTTTGTCCAAGGAAAGATTAAATCCCAGTTCTAAAGGAACACACAGCAAGAATAGAACAAAGCAAAAAAAATAGAAAAAATTAGAACTGATATAATGAATGAACTCACCCGGTGCTCCAAATTATTGTCTTCAGGGTTTAATGTCGAAGACTCCAATAAATCGATGCCTTCTTGGAATCCATCAACAGCCGCAGCTTCATTCCCAAGATTTCTATCCACGTCTGCTACTTTAGCAAGGGAAATAGCAACATCCAAAATCTGGGATGCCAAAATTTTCCAGCTCAGATCAAACAAACCAACCAGCAAAAATAGTAATGGCAACCTTTCAAGTTTCATGTAAACAAATATATGTGTGTGTGTGTGTCTATACACACACACACATATTTTCATCTGGATAAACACCAATTTTTTCATTTGGAGAAAGGCATTATTCTCCTTGTACTGTTTCTAGTCATAACTTGAAACACCTCACTTTCAACTGTCTTATACCAAACAAAATCTCATTTCACTATTTCATATCCAAGCTCAACTGTTATTTTAACACCTTCATTTTAGAAATCTTCAGAAGAACAGGCACCAGGAGATAGGAGGGAGGGAGTAAAGAAGAGAAACAGAGCAGCCACTATTATACCTCAAACGACTTTCAATTATAATCGAAGAAAAATATACATATAACATCAGAAGCACTAGCCCTTGATAATTTAGCATTTCATAATTCCATCCTAGACATACCCATACTAAGTCACCATCCAATGTTGAAAGTCCAAAGAAAAGCCACACCTTAACTTGCTATTCTCCTACAACCAATTCCTATGCTTCTCTCGATCGCTCGTCTAATTGGAAAAGAAAAAGGGGCGAAGAAAAAGAAAGGGTCATAATACTATGAGCTAACTCAAATTAGGAAATGCTGAAATCAACTGCAAAAGTTCATGAACTTGGAAATGGGCTGAAAACATAAACTACTATCTGCAGAGATTCTAGCTTGGGAAGTTGAATTCAGTGGCATGCCAAGTGAAAGGAGGAAGAACTGCAACTTCACGCAATTCTACGAATTCATAACAAAGTGAAAGCAGATTAAGGTAGAATAACGAAATCAGAGCATACAAATGTAGCAATGCTGCGACAAATGCTTCTGACATGGTAAGCTACATGATCAAACAGAACAATAAGAGCAGAAATTACTAGTGAAGGCAGAAATAGAATCCTTAACACAGAATAAAGGTTTTCCAGGTGCTTTTTACAGTTTCCTGACCTGAGATGGGACATTCTGATGATCCTTAATTGCATTGCGACGAACCTCCAATGCCTGAAAGTAGCAAGATCTAGCAGCTTGAAGGTTCCCATCATAATACTTAAGATCTCCAATTTTGTTGAGTGATACAGAGAGAGTATGTGTTATCTGCAAAAATGAATCAAGGTATGTGTCATGTGCAAATCAGTTACATAAAAGCTAAGGTGTATAAACTGAATCACAAAAGCAAAGAACACTGTCACTATTAAGTACAGAATACTTACTTCCAGGTCAGCTTTAGGCACTTTAGATAAAAAGTCAACACTCTCTTCAAAGTAGGTAATAGCAGAAGCAGGATCCCCAATCGCTCGACTGCATTATATTGTGTTCAGATTTTTTACTTTTCAAGTTTAAGAGAAGTCAATAAACCAAGGCAGTGACTCCGTACAGAAAAGATCTTACAAACAGTGAGGACATACCAGCAATCACCTAACATACCCAGAACTGCTCCTAGCTGTGAACACAGTTCCGGCGTGCTCCCTACTCTTTCCAACTCCTCACGAATGTCCTCAGCGCATTGGATCAACCTAGATTTTGCACTTTCAACATTTTGTGCACGGAATGCCTGCATATACAATACGCACCTTGTTATCAGAAGCTGAGGGAAAGCAGCACATAATCTAAGTGATCCCAACGCTGTAAGAATAAGTAAGCATTATAATAGTGAATAACCAAGAAGAATTTTTGAGAATTTTAGACTTACCCTCATTGCTTGTTGCACCAAAAAAGCACCTCGCTCGAGGGATACATCTTCATATATCACCTTCCTTTTCTCCTCCGTTTCGACTTGTTCAGTACCTACTGGACATCTCTTAATCCTTGCATGACCTTCGATGAAACGATTGACAACACACTGAAGATTGGTATCAGGTTCTATCTTCTCAATGTCAGCACCACACAATGGACAATCATTGAACCGCGATATGCATACTCTGTTGTTCGATGTTTTAATGGATCAAGCTGAAACAAATCTTACAAAAGGGAGAGGGAAAATCCATACTCAAACTTTAAAACTGGGTTTACAAAAATGGCTTACTTGCAATAGACATGAGAACAAGGGACACATCTGCTACTGTCAAAAAGAAGTGCTTGACAAATCATGCAGCTCAGAGGGCCCAGCTTAAATGTTTCTGAATCATATCCAAGAGGACACTTGGGAGAAATACTGGCAGACTGGGCACCTTCTCCATTAGACTTCCCTTCAGGTCCTACCTGCGGTTTCTGGCCTTCTGCAGGTTTCTTGGCAGATATATCATCGGGACGTGCAGCTTTCACAAATGGGCAAACAGGTGTCATCTTTTTCAGCACCCTCTGGTAAAGGGACATCGAAAAAGACCATCTCAAGAAATGAAAGATAATTACAAGGCAAGGAAAAGCAATTTGCGCAAGATTGCAAGAGACTAACAAGATTAACAAGTATAGCAAAATAATCAATAAGAGCAGCATAAGATTGTGCGGGGAAAAAAATTCAAATCCTACAGTCAAAAAGTAGTGTTGATCTCCAAGACTGGGAAGTACATACAGACATAACATGCCATTATTCGACATTCCTTTGGTTTCTAAACTGCAGTTCGTCCAAAAGAAAAGAATTTTTTACAAACAGAAAGCAAATTATCTATTGCCCTCCGATGTGAAACCAAAAACTCACATCCAAGGAAACTGAACATAAACTAGGGTTAACCTTCCAAGCAAAATACCATTGTGGAGCACGACTCCAAGATCATTTCTTGCAACAGCATGAGTGTTCCCGATTCTCATTGCGCCCTTCAGTTTTGTGGTTCTTAAGTGAACTGAAGGACCATTATTATGAAACATGGACAGAAAATTCTCCGATCAATTGCATAGACAACCACCCACATGCACTACATTGCATGACATATAATCTCCAAGTCACATGAATAAGATAGTGCCCAGATTCAAACCACAGGAATTATTCCCTTTTATGTTTTGTTAACTTACAAGACTACTAGAGATTAACTCCAGAATTTCATTGACCTGTTTGAGCTGGATTATATACCTACATAAATTTTTTTTAATGAGAAACAATTCTGAACCTTCAAAGTTGTATATCCTTTTCTACCTCCATAAAATGTGAGGCCAGCGAGATTGACTTAAATATTACCCAATTAACACATCATTATCAACTTAAAAACTACCTGATCAAAACATCATTAACACGTCCACTCATGGTTTAATCTTGCAAGTGAAAATCAACTTGTCAGCATTCTAATCGTTTCAGCGATGAACCACTACATAGTAAAATCAACATACACAACATTTCACAACCATTTGAGTCTCATTGATTTGACAGTTTTATTCATTCCCATGCCCCTCACAAGTTTCCTCCAAAGGGCTTTCAAATCTCTTTTCCTATAAGCTAAAGATTTCCAATTTAGGGCACAAAAATATTACACGAAAAGAAACTTGATTTCCAAGATCCCAAATTCCTAAATATGAGCTCAAATTGAGACAAATAAAAGAGGGAAGATGATCAGAAAATGTATTAGTAACAAAATAACAAAAAAGAATTATATTCGATTGCATATACTAAAATCAACAGGCATCGCAATACAAAAGAAGAAGAAAAAGAAAACATGTACCGTTTTACGCCTGAAATGAATCGTATGCGCAGGTAGAATTGGTATTCGGAGAATACGAAACAAGAATGGATCAGAAATAAGAACTGATTTGAAGGAATTCGCGTATTTTTTGCGCTTGGTTTGGAGAGTAATTTGGGTTGGGAGTGAAAGTAGAGGTTGCGTTTTTCAGCTGTGTGAAAAGGGAAGGAGACGGATGAGGATACAGGTGTTGGGCGAGAACCATTTTCTCTTTTATTTCTTTTTATTTTTTATCTTTTTATTTTACTTTTTTATATTCTTTTCTTTAGAAATCATTTTGGCTTTATTATTATTATTATTATTATTATTATTAACTAAAGTAACTACAATATATATGCATATATATGACATATATATGTGTATATAAATAACATAAATGTATATTTATTGATACACATCATATATCAATATATATGTATTATATAAATAGCATACATGTATATATGTATATTTATTAATACACGCCATATATCTATATATGAATATATATGTGTGCATACACGTATACATATATGTACACACACATATATATAGACATGTATATGTAGATGTATACACATATATATTAGGATTGTTCAACGAACCGAACAGTTCGCGAACTGTTCGAGTTTGGTTTGTGTTCGGTTCGTATTCTTTCGTTAATGGTCGGTAAACAAGCCAAATTCAAACAGCTATTCGGGTTCTTTTACTAAAACGAGCCGAACTATTCGCAAACTATTCGACTCGTTTAAACAGTTAAAGGATTATCGAGCCAAACTCGAACCAATTTAAAGTTCGTTTAGCTAAACGAACCAAGCCAAACAGTGTTTTGGCCAAACGAATCCAAATTTGAAAACCTAGTATTCGGTTCGGCTCGGATCGTTAACACCCCTAACACATATGTATAAATATACATATATATGCGTGTGTAGGCACAGAAACATACACATATACATATATATGTAAGCTATGTGTGTAGTTTATCTCTCATAAATAAAGTAAACTAGATGAATTTTGTAATTATTTAGTAGGCGATTGAACATCTTGGTAATCGAGTATAAATCGTGAAAAATTCTTTATTTGTTTTTTGGAAAAAGGAGATTCACTTATGTTTCTCATGTTTTGTAGTTTTGAGAAGCTTCTTTAGTATTGAATTGAAGGTAAAGGAAGAAAAGTCAAATAGTGCAATAGGAAAGGAAAAATGTCGAAGGATTCGTAATTTTGTGCAAAAGAGAAAAGTCTTTGATTAGTTGGTATGATATCTTTGACCCTTTGGTAATTCCATAAGTGCAGAATTGTTGCTTTCTTTGTCTCGATCGATGAGTTTTGTTATGCAATTGTTTGATGAATGAAACCGGGCAAATACATTGATTTCTACCGACTAGAGACGCAACCATACTTTGAGCTCCAACCTCAACTAGGACAGGAACAGCAGGAAGCAGCTGCACCTCAGAAGAGGATTTGGTAGAGGGAGGAAGGCTTGTCCTTAGTTCTCTTCCTCTTCTTGGGAGTCATTTTATTCAGTTTGGCAATGACTTCAGACACCATGTCTTCTGCAAGATTCAACAGCAACTTAATCAAAACGCATGGAAAGTATCAAGAAGAACCAAAGATATTCAAGAAATCCGTCGCATACCCATAACTGTTTTCAAAGCTGTTGGGCTGAGGGTCCGAAAGTTGTGTTTTGGCCACAAGTGGTCCAGGTCGGCAGTTCTTATAACTGACCTGTCCACCTTTTTCCAGTCAACGGCCATTGGCAAGTTCAACGATCTGGAGGCTTCATTGCAGAATTTATCGTTTGGCCTCGTGTTATCTGCGTTGCCGGACTTCCAATAGTTTCTCTCGGGTAACCCCACACTCTTTATGAAAAAGAAACGACATTTCCAATTCTTAGTGAAGGTAGGGATGTTGATGGCGTGGTTAATTTCTTTATTAGGATATCTCCTACTAAAGTAAAACCAGCTATCTTTGTGCTTACATACAAACATCCCCCTAAAAACAGGGAGGTCAAATTCTTCCCCAACAGCTCTCAGGTAGAGCAAATAACAAAGGATTACCTTTAAACCGTTGAGCATAATTTGAGGCAAACTAAGCTTTGAAAATCTAGAATACGAAATAAAGGTGCTGGAATGGGAAGGCTAAAGCCAGATTTGAAGTATTCTTCATAAATTGCTTCATACCCTACGGGTGGATCATAAGCAGTTTGATGAGGAAGAGGAATAATGGGAAGAAAAGTACTTCTATCAACATTATACAATTGACATAAGCGGGAAAGATCAGCGATTTTTAAAGTGCATAATGAGCTTTGCACGGCCGGAGATGGAGAACCTCTGTCCATAGACGTTGACGGTACCATGGATTCTGGGGCAAACATGGAGGGTTCACCAGTGCGGCGCAACCTCCTCAAAGGACGATTGTCCCCATTGGAATCTGACTTCTCAGAGAAGTGAGATTGAATCTCATCGCTACCCTTAAAATCAGCTGGGTAAGAATGGACAGACCTGTTCTTAGAGTCTGAAGAAGAAGAGACAACAAAAGCCATGGAAGTGAGAAGAAGAGCGGAGCTTACAGAGTTTTCAAGGCTGAGGAAGAATACTCGCCGGAGTTGGGTTGGAGAAGGCTTGACTGTAAACGAAGATCAAAAAGGAAGATAAGAGCAGCAATGACGATGAAGATGGAAAGAAAGAAGAAATAATGAGGGTGAGATATACCTTTTATAAATGGAAATTTGAAAAGTTGTAACTTTTCAGCAGAAATTCAAAAAGGAACGACGGTTCAATGTTTTCCCTCCTTTTTTGATTATTGCAATCGCCGGAAAAACAATTATGAGATGCTTTGGAACTGGCACCGGTATTAAATGAAGGGATAACGGCCCAATTAATGATTGACACGTCACCGATTTGTCAGAACAGATTTGTCTGTCCTTGCTGGTCAGCTCGGCCACACTAAATCTGGGAGCAAAGTGATAAGCCAAAAATATACATCTGTTAGTCAACAAACAGTCAACGGTAAATCCAGGTTTGGGACGACCAACTTCTTCAGCTCGGCAGAAATACACCTCTGCTCGTCCATACTACACTACATATCAGCAATATATTGCTTTACTAAAGCGAAGGGGTTCACCTCGGCCCCGGGTTCCAATCTCGATTTCTGCCTGAAAGAAGTTTACTCTAAAAACACTTCATCCAGGTCAGAGCAAAATTCCAGATCTTCCTTTGCAGCTCGACAAACCCTTATCAGGGGTCAGGTACGATTCAGCTCTAATGACCGACGAATCATCATGCAAATATACAATACAGAGAAGGGGTGCACATCAGACTTTTCACCCTACACACGTTAAGGTCCCATCAGCAGACCTACTGGTCCCATCAGCAGACCTACTATTTCCATCAGCAGAACTACTATTTCCGTCAGCAGACCTATTATGCCATAGCCCCTCTGCACAAGAAAAAGGTCCCTTCTGCCTTCAGATGCAGAGGATGGAGGATAACAATAAAAGGAAGATAGCGGATACAAGGAAGGGGATCCGAGAACACTTTTTCTTCACTTCAAGAGCTAATTTATAGAGATTTCCTTAACCAGAAATGGTGAGATCTTCTTAACTCTTCCAACTTAAATATATCTCAGTGATAATGACCCAAACTGACTTGAGCGTCAGAGGGTTTTTCCAGGGGTCATACCTCCGGGACCTCTGATCTTTGCTTCCCTGTGCAGATCAGAAAGGAAGATATTCAAATTCTCAAGTTCAAACAAACTTAACGACGTTATTGTGGATCATCTCTGATCTTTGGTGAAGATCCGGCTTCATCATACACTAATACTCTTCAACGTGTAAATCCAGAACAAATTGATTATAACATTATGTATCTGGGTGAAATTTAATCCTCGTAAATTTGATATCCTACCTTGATGGGTCAAATTTCTAGCCCAAAGAAAGTCGGCCGAGGCTCAAAGATTCTTGTTTCGGAGGGGCCACATTAGGCAATCTGGTTTTGTAATCAATGATCCACACACAAAGGCCGAGGTTGAAAATTTGCACTGAAACGGAGCAGATTCAACTCTCCCTTTCTCTCTCCTCATTCCCCAGCCCTCTGGCCCCCAATCCCTCCATCTCATACACAGTCTGGACCAGATGCTTGTTAATTAGCAAAATTTGGTACTCAAAAGGTTCATCTCGCTCTGATGCTGTCCACTCAAAATCATCAATGTTTTTCATCTCTTGATCAAAATTAAACCTTTGTATTGAGGTCCCTTTCTATCTCTTTTATCTGTTTTAGCTCACGTTTAAGGGGATTTCGGGTATTTAATATTTTGTGTAATTGTAGCTATAATTGGGGTTCTGGGTTTTCTTGATTCAGAATTTTTTTGTCAAATTCGATTCTCGGGTCAAAATTATATTGACCTTCTTTTTCACGTTCTTTGGGATTTTCTATGTTGGAATTTAATTAACTTAATACTGATTCCCCCTTCTTTTGGCTGATAAAGTTTCGACCTTTTTGTGCTTTTTTCCCATAAATTCAGTTTCTTTTTCTTGAATCACATCGAAGTTCTTTGTTTTAATTCATTTGTGAGTTTCAGAAGTGGATTGATTTTGATTATTTCTTTTGGTACTAGAAGGATCTGGGTTTATATAACGCTTTTTATACAAAGAACTTTCTTTTGTCCGGTGTCAGATTTTAGCTGAATTTAGTGTTTATGCCACATAATAGCTGTGTTTTGATTTTTCTGCATTTATTTAGTTTGATCAGTAGAGGGGTGGATTTTGCTTGCTTTTTTGATCTAATTCAGCTGGCAAAATAGGGTGTTGATTGACTGAGGGGAATCATCAAAGACTTGGGATGGACGACGAGTCACCGAATGCTATGAATCTCGATCTTAATTTGGGAATTAATGATAATTCGAGTGATGAAGTTGATCCAGAGGCTGGTTTGTTTGCCCAAGAAGCTATGAACTTGGAGGATTGGCTAGGTGCTCCAGTTAATAGGATTAGGGAAGCAGTTAGGCAGAGGAGGAGGCAACGGTGGCGACCGGTTTGGAGACAGTTTCAGGTCTCCCCTGAAGCTAGAAATTTAGCATTAGGACCGAACGATGGTGTTGGTTTACATGTTGGAGAGGGTAGTGTTGCTGCAGATGAGAGACCTTCTGAAGGGACTAAAAAATGTGATAGCGATGATGGCTTTTTAGATGGTGAGCTGTTGGGAAAGAAGGAGCATGAAGAAAAACTTAATGCTGATGCAGGGAGCTTTTTTGATTGTAATATATGCTTGGACATGGCGAATGACCCTGTCGTGACCTGTTGCGGACACTTGTTTTGTTGGCCGTGCCTCTACAGGTGGTTGCATCTTCACTCAGAAGCAAAAGAATGTCCTGTTTGTAAAGGAGAAGTAACTTTGAAAAACCTAACTCCAATTTATGGTCGTGGCGAGTGTTTGCGTTTGCCAGTGGATGACATAAACCTGAAGATCCCTCTTAGGCCCCAGGCACGAAGGATTGAAAGCTGGAGACAAGCTATTCAGAGATCTGGTTTTAGTGTTCCAATGGAAGAAGTGATTCGGCGTCTTGGCAGTAGATTCGACCTGTCCCAGGTTCATCCTCAACATGCTGATTCTCCTCAGGAATCACCTGAAAGAAGCAATTCTTTGCTAAATCGGATTCTAACATCTAGAGGAATGCGGAGAGAACATAATTCTGTAACATCACCTGAGGATGCATTTGATGACTTAACACCTGGCAGTCCTGCAAACTCTGAGGCAGTGGAAAGCCGCCAGAGCCCATCTGCCTATTTTCGTCGAACAAATTCAATTCTAGCTGTTGGCTTATCTCACCTGACATCTACTCTAAGCTCTGATGAAAGAGTAGTTGGATCATATCTCACAAATGGCATGCTAGAAAGGAATCAGGAGCTACCTCAGGCAGTTGATGATAGAGATTCTATGTCTAGCATTGCTGCAGTCATACAGTCAGATAGTCAGACAGTAGATACTACCTTTGAAATAGATTCAACAGTTTCCTTGTCAACTTCGTCTTCTAGAAGAAGAAATAATGGTTCAAGAGTTTCAGATTTGGACAGTGGAGATTCACGGGCACCTAGGAGGCGGCGGCTGCATTGATTTGACAAGCTGTCCTCTGATGTCAGTTTTCTGTGCATTTCTTTTTAGCTTGGTCTTATATTGTGCAGTAGGGTGCTTCTTTAGCTTATATGATTAAACATGTTTTCTGAGGAGTATTGCCTTTCAATTAGACTGCGTATTAAGAAAATATAGCTGCTAAACGTTCTGTAAGTTTTTCTGGGATGTTGAAACTCTCTGATCTTGTTCTTTAGTGAAGTATATTAAAACTTTCCCCCCAATTTGTGCTATAATTTTGGGGAATGCTATGGAAGAGGATGGAGTCAAAAACACTCTTCTTTGACTTTGGAATATAATGAAAAAAGCAAAATGACTCACTAAATTGGATGTGCTTCTTACGTTGTGAAGTAGCAGTTGATCGACATGACTTGACGCAATTTTCACAATGGATCATCGGGAAGCAATCTCTGTGTGTTTCTAACACATGAGTATAGCTGCGTACATCCGACCCTCCATACCTCGGTATAGGCAAGAGTCTCTAACGCAATGGGGTAGTGTTATTCTTGTATGAAAGAGGACAGATAATAGATCTTTAACCTTTATTTTAGCAAGTTGACGATGGATGATATCGTTAGTGTGTCCATCATTCATCATCAATCATACCTAGTATATCTTAACAACAGCAAAAGTTATCGCTAAGATCTGGAAGGGAGGAGAAGCATGGGAACAATACCTCTGTCCCATCATTATGAAACCAAAATTTTGTTAGCTGATGTTCAAAACATGTTCAGTTTCTAAACCTTCTGCTGAGGTCATGTTTATCACCCAAAATCAATTTCTATTAGCTGATGCTTTGGTAATACAAGGGGCGTAGGTACCTTGATATTTTCTTTCTATTTATGTTTATTTCATTTCTGAATTACCACATCCACATTGACTTATGCCAAATAGCTATGTCCATTAACAATGAAGTTAAGAATACAACAACAACCATATCCAATATTTCCCAATGACAACAAAAGCTATCGGTAGGATATGGTAGGGTTTGGAAATGAAGCTAAGAATGAAAGCTGATACTCGATAGTTACGATCATGAGCCTTCATGAACAGTTTACAGTTTATGCTTTTATTCTTTTACCACATAAATCTTGCTTATTAGATGTGAACCAGTCTAGTAAGGAGTGTATGGAAATGGGAATGAGGGAATGGGTTTGGAGGAATCCAAACCCATTCCGGCTGTTTGCTTGGGGTAAATGAGGGAATGGATTTCATTTTGATATCCAACTATTTGATAATGGATATCGTTTTTTATATACTAGGCCCCTTATCTATCAAAATGGGAGAATGGGGAATGTGGAGTCGCCGGTCAACGCCGCCGTCCACCGCCGCCGGCCCACCGTCCACCGCCGCCGGCGACCACTATTCCGATCGGTCACTATTCCCATTCCCATTTTAATACCAAACAACTATCACTTTTAGCCCCAAACTCATATCCTCCAAACCCATTCCCTATCATACCCATTCCGATTCTAATTTCGATTCCCAAGTGTCAACCAAACGCCACCTTAAATCAAACGGAATGTAAAAGAACAAATTCGGCCTTCTCCAAACCCATCCCTATTATAACACAACATTGCCCTATTGTCTTAGAGGTTCTCGTCTATAGCGGAGTATGGAGGTCGAATGTACACAACCATATATATGTGTTGTAAACACACAGAAGCTGTTTCTCGATGATCCATAATGAAAAGTGTGTCAAGCTTTGTCGATCAACGGTTACTTTACAATATAAAAAACACAACCAATTTAGTGAGTCATTTTGCTTTATTCCATCATATTCCGAAATCAATCTCATTTTCCCTACCATGGATATCAATCTCATTTTCTGTTAGATTTGTGGAGCGCTGGGAAAAAAAGAAAAGGAGAAGGTATAATTTCTCTAATCGAAAGCACCACCTCTCTCGTATAGATGATATTATTTCCAACGAGTTATCTGTCATAATGGATTGAACTTTTCCATTTTTTACACTTCTAAATTTCTTTCTTTTTTTTTTCCTTTTCATTTTCTTGTTAATGTACGTTTTTTCCCCGATTAAATTCGCTGTGTATTGCATTTGAATATGCTGAAAAAGGTTTCTGGAGTGCTTCGTAAGGCGAATGAGATATGAAGAGTGAGGCAAAATATGAGGCCTCCAATCACGCGATGCCACTTATACAAAATAGTTTTTTTAAAAAAAGAAAAAAAAATAAATAACGAACCCTTTTGTATACGTGGCGTCGCATGATTGGAGGTCTCATATTTTGACTTCTAAGATCTCATCCACTTTGTGAGGGGCACACGTTGACGACATGAGTTGCAGGAAGGGGCTTCGTTTCATAATCTTCTCAAATGAGACTCGTCAAGTTTTTCTTGAAGAAAAAAACGACGCTGTTTTGTTTTTTAATTAAAAAACAACAACACACAAATTTATGTGCAAACAAAATACACTGCAACAAACTGCATAGGTTGCATGTGTTTCTTTTAACACAGCAACGTTGTTTTATACTTAGCTAGAAGATTTAAACACCTATAAAAGCCGTGGTTGTGTTTTTACCTCCAATTCTCTTTAAACGGAAAAAAAAAATATAATAATAGAGAATTGCATATATTTCCACATTAAAAGGACGAAGGAGACCGAAGGATCTATATCCAAGTTGACAATATATGGCCCCAATATAGCTGTTTTTTTCCATTGAAAAAAAAAAGAAAAAGAAAAAGGCAAGTCTGAATCAGAAAAAAGAAGAAAGAAAGAAAAGGCAATGTCCATCTTATCTTATTTTCTTGGAAGACTCTGTATCCATAACTGAAAGAGTGAATGAGAAATGTCTATATTCCTATCTCCAAATTCAAACATTATTTACAGAGAAATCCTGCAAAAAGAACATCAACTGCCATCAAAATCTTGTGGGCTCTTGAATGTTGATTGTGGAAGAAAATCAAGGTGGAATACAAGAACAAAAAGGGATTACTTGAGAGCAAACGCTGGTTCCTGGCTAGGATTCTCCAAGCCAACGACAGTGGAAATGCAGCCGATTCAAGATTCTGATCAGCTGGACAGGATTTTGCAGGAAGCTCAACAGCTTTCTCAGCCTGTCATTATTGATTGGTCTCTCCTTGATTTCTTTCTTGTTTAAAATTCTTTTTGTTTTTTTTATGTGTTTGGGGGGGGGGGGGGGGTGTTAAAATTTAGAAAACAAGAAAGTTTTTCACTTGATTTGATGATGGTAGGATGGCTTCTTGGTGCCGTAAATGCATATATTTGAAGCCCAAATTGGAGAAATTGGCGGCTGAATATGATACCAAGTAAGCTTTCTTCCTTCATTTTATACAATGTTTACTTTCATTTAGTTAGTCCAAGAAAGAACTGTAATCATGTGAAATAATGTCAATCTGCTTTGGAGGAAGATCATCTCTACAAAAGATCAATTAACATAACTTCTTCTACTGCAGATCATGACATTCATATTAGTCTAGCCCATTAGATCTTACATATCATGTGGTGTATTGTTTTCTAAATGATGTCGCAACATCACACCGAAGTAGCAGTTGATCGACACAGCTTAACTCAATTTTCATTATAGGTTACTGGGAAACAACTATCAAGTTGTTTTTAATACACAAGGTGATAATACAAGGACATAAGCATATGTAGACATGGGGATCAAATTTCAGCTTTTGATACATGTACTTCATTCTAACACATGGGTATAGTTATGTACATCCAGTCCTCTCATACTCTGCCATAGATGAGAGCCTCCATTGCCATAGGGTAATATTGTTGTTGTTGTATGCATGCACTTACTTTTTTGATGTGTATAAAAGCATCGACCCTTTATCCCTGACCTTCTCTTGCCTAAATGCCAAGGTTGAAATTCTACTGCGTGGACGTGAACAAAGTCCCACAGGACTTGGTTAAGCGTGGAAACATCAACGTACGTACGAATACTGCATTTTAGCAGCACAGTTCACTCTGCCTTTTGCATTCTGCTTCCTCACTAATAGTTTCTCTTATGGTTTTCTTCTCTTTCACTCAGAAAATGCCAACCATTCAGGTAACGCTCGAAGCATTTATCATCTGAAAACCCCTTTACGAATGAGGTTTCGAGGTTGGTCTGAGTGTATATGTTGTTGAATGCAGCTGTGGAAAGAGGGGGAAATGAAGGCAGAAGTGATTGGAGGGCACAAAGCATGGCTTGTTATTGAAGAAGTGAAGGAAATGATCCAGAAGTTTGTCTAGTCTTTTGTGTAAATATTCATAGCAAGTTCCCAGTACAGAAGGAACAGAGTTTCATATCTCTTTAATACCAGAAGGGCTTTACCCATGTCCTGCAGATGAATTTTCATCTTCTTCTATTTGTGGCTTCAGTCAAAGGTAAATTTGCCAAGACAGCCAAATATGTACAGAATCTGACTCACCATATATGTGGCCTCTTTGCTGGTTCTGAACTCGGACCTTGTTGTCAGCGCATAACCTTTTCATATGCAAGCCTAATATAAACATGTAGCCTCAAGAAATTAAGTCGCTGGACGTACTTAACACCTGCATTAGCTTGAAAGATCCCCGTGTATCACGAAGTGCAAATTCAACGGCGATAAAGCCAGTGATCAAAGAAGAAAGAACTAGTTGCAAAATTGTGTTGGTTGTATCTAGCCCACTAAATTGGCTGCGCTTCTTATATTGTAAAGTAGCAGTTGATCGACACACTTTAACGCAATTTTCATTATGAGTCGTTGGAAAACCACCTCTGTGTCTTTCTAACATATGTGTATAACTTCGTACATCCAACCCCCTATCCGCCATAGACGGGAGCGACAATGGAATAATGTTGTTGTTGTTATATCTAGACACCAAATACGTTGATACATTGGATAAAGGAGATCTATACTTGGTTGTGTCTAAGGCCACTATCAAATATGCTTAAGACGGCCGCACCAAATATATTGCCTACGGAACACAAGAAGCTAGTTGCCCTTTCCGTTCCGCAAGCAAAATAGAAATAAACTCCGTTCACGCTAAATTCTTTACACAATATTGAAAAGCAAGATTAGTGGGATTAAACATGTATTCACTTGCAGCTTCCTTTATTGCCTCTACATGCTGCAAATTTAGTTTGATTTTGGAGCTTATTCTTTTGTTTGGTTAAAATGATAATTTATTAACCAGAGAAATCAAATCATCAAGGGGATGACACCCATACAATAGTCATATTGCATAAGCTATCAGCTAAGCCTATGCGTACTAGTCATGCGAATATTCCTAACCAACGAACACGACATTACCTCATCGTAGTATATGAAGGTAAAGCTTATACATGACCTTGAAAGTATGCATGCGTATTCTGTGCGTTACATCCCTAGATACAAAAGATTATGCATAAAAAATGTTTCTATTCTTAGCCTGCCAAATGTGTAGATCATGGACGCTAGTGTGATCTTGATTGCCTTTGTTCTCAATTCTTTTCCCTTGAGTTTCCGTGACCCTCCAGGCCCAATCTTGGAATGGAATTCAGCCTCCGTTGCAGTGCCAACCATTCTGATATGTAAGTCCATACCTCCTTTATGGCTGAGCACGAAAAGATCAAGTGCTGCAACGATTCTGGGCAGAGCTAACAAATGTCATCTTTCACATATTCGAGTCTGACTTTGGTAGGAAGTCTATTCAGCCTGACCATCCAAAGCAGAAAAGAGTGCTCGGGCGTGATGGCGAAATTCCAGACTATTTTTGCCCGTCCTACCTTGCTATGCCTTTCTCGGAAATGATCATATGCTAGATGAGGGTTTAAAGCTACATCCTCAGCCCAATAAATGAGTGTTGCTACCTCAGCATCGGATGAGCCTGAAATTGCCAACAGCTTGTCTCTTATCTCTGTGATCTTCTTTAGGAGCGGAGAGCCTGATTTCTGCGTATCCCTGCTGTTTAGTCTGTACTTGTGGTTCATCCACTGTATCTATATAGAATCTTTTTTGTGGTGGAGAACCCATAAGTACTTTGCCATGAGGGCCAAATTCCAAGCATTTAGCTCACAAATTCCAAGCCCACCTTCCTCTTTTGGTTTGCTCACCTCGGCCTAAGATACCTAAGCTTTTTTAGACTGCAATGATGAGTTTTCCTATAGGAAGTGCAAGCAAATTATGTTCACCAGCTTTTTAGCCGAAGCAGATAGAGGAACCGCTTTGCAGTATTCCAAAGTCCAACCTTATCTCGTAGTTTGTTAATATATGGGGGGGTAGTGCCTTCCCAGTCGCTTGTGCGTAGCTATGGGCATTCTCATATATCTGAAAGACACGGAGCCTTCTGTAAATCTTGTCACTAAGTTCAGCCAAGCAGTATTCCTTCCAATGCCGGCATAGAAGTATTGAGACTTAGTAAGACTGGCTCTGAGGCCTAAACAATCTCCAAAAATAGTCAGAATAAACATTATCTTTTTAACTGTACAGACGTCACCTTAGGAAAACAATATAAGGCCATGAGCAAAACAGAGGTGAGTAATCTTCTGATCAGCTCATCCAGAGTGAAAGTGAAACTCCTTATCATAGTATAGCTGACTGAGCAGCCTTGATAGGTAAATGTTCTATATCCTAGGAAACCTCAAATCACCTAAACCCAAGTGGTCATAGATATCCCTTTGTTAATCAAGCAGTTGTGCTTTCGCCAACAAAGGATGCTAGCCGAAAACCACCACAATTATCATTATAAATGCGTCAACCCCAGTCTCACTGTTCTTCAAATAAGAACTCTCTGGTGGACTCAAAATCAACCTCCAACTACCATTTTCTCTAAAATGATGCTTCCCTTTTAGAAAGACTCAAAACACCTTCCAGTCCTTGCAATAATTCTGCGTTCAACTCTTATCTGAAGAGAGTGAAAATTTTAAACCATGACAGGATCCTAAAATTCCACCCTGACAATGAGCAGGTCATTTGCCTCGCACCATTACCCTGTGGCTTTCTGATTGCTTGCCATAATAAAATAAGGCACCTAGCCACAAATAACTGAAAGACCAGCTCAAGCACAATAAGTTATAACATTAGCACATGCTTGTTCATGCTTTTTCCTTCCCATACTAAACATCTTCAATCAACAGCTCAATGCACCAGAAAATTAGAACACTTCCAAGTACATACTCTCTCGGAAGAGCAGTCGAATCAATATCAAATTTGAAATACATACAAAGCAATAAGCATTAAAAACAAAGCAAGACCAGCCGAGTAGGCTATTAAACCCAAAATTATGGGCATGTCCTCAAACATCAGTTCTCAAACACAATATCTAGAGTACAAAAATGCAACCCCACTAATACAACTAAGTTTTAAAAGATCATATCCCAAAGCCAAAAACCGCCCTTATCTTGTGGAATATAAGATCTCGCCATCCCCTCTCAGTGTTCTCCACAACAGTTGCATTTCCGTATCTGCATCAGATTTAAAGAAAGGGGAAAAAAGAAAAAAAAACGAAGGAGAGAAATTATAAATGCACTGAAGCTATACCACAATGATACTGAGCATATCTTCCAGCCAACAATAAGGTGAGACCAAAAAGACAAATTTGCTAGCAAGATAGAAATGCACGAACCTGTCTTCTTCAGGAACATCAGTGTGAGTTAAATTTATTATAGTAAGTCCAGGTTCGGGTTCCTCAAAAGCTAGTCGTACCTGCAGACATTCCGACCACATCAGAGAACAAAGCAAGCACACAAGAGTACTAGAACCAGTCACTACCCTACGGTAGCTAAAGTCTATATCTCAAAAAGACCATCAGAACAACCATTAACATTAATCAACACCAAAATTTTACAGTTTCTTTAAAACAATTAACTTCGTTGCAAAAACAGTCCAGCATATGCATAAATGCAGCTTCCAATAAAGCAAGACCGTATATACTTCCAGTAAATGCTGCAAAATGTTTGGTAATGTTATACAACAAAGCGAGAAACTATTCTTCAGCAAAGAAAGTACAAACTATTCTTCAGGCATGACAAACTAATGAATACATCCTCAATGGACTATTTCTATGAAAAAGAATATTTCTCTGGTGGTCTACGACCAACTAGTCATCGTCGTAGACTACATGGTTAAGCAAGGCTTCTATGGTTAAGGTAGGCTTCTATGTATATCCGCTCTTAAAGTTGTGACTACACTGCTAAGATGCTTAATAAGTAATCCAAAGTACATATATTCAACCATATAAACTGCGTCAAGCAACGTAAAATGCTAGGAAGGTGGAAATTTGACGCCAAACATCTGTCTACTTAACATATAACCAGATGACAAGCTTCAACAGAAAGGTAAAAGGGAATGTGTACGACATCTCAACCTAAAGGGCCAAAAAAATATATAGAATCAGTGAACACCGATACCCCCTAATAATTTGAAAAAAAGGTTTAACTCAATTATCAGGTAACAAAAGTGAATCTTCAACATAAAAATCATTTGAGATAACATATACTCAAGAAAAGCGCAAAACAGCCATCAGAATAACTATGTGTTAGCATTATCCATGCAGAATAAGACAAAGATTACCATAAAGTTCCAAAAGGAGTGAAGGGAAACAGCCTATAAATGTGGGCACACGAGGTTAGTTCCAGCAAGTAAGACCAAGTAAACTGTACAAATTATGACTTCAGTCTCACGAAACAATTTGACACACTAATACAACCGTGCAGATCAATTTAGACGCGACTAAACACTTTCAAAGACAAATAAAAAGGACAGAAAAGGATCACAGAAAAGGATCCATACCAGAGAATGAATCCCATCAGGCCAGTTTCCGAACCGCCACTTCTGCAAAATCAATTTCCCCTCTTGCAATTCCACATTCGTCCCGGTCACTGCCCCATCATATATACTGAACTGACCACCAACCTCCTTACTTATCCTAGCATTGCTCTGAGTAAATCCCTTCCACCTATTCTCATCCATTAAAATCTCAAACATATCCTTAGCCCTACAACTAAACTTTTCCGTCATCGTTATCGTCTTAAAGCCTTTCTTTTTCTTCTTCTCCTTCTTCTTCTTCTCCACCACAGGGGCCGCCACCGTGGATACCTTCTCCGGTACACCACCATCAGAAGCACTCTTCTTTGCAACTTTTTTCACCTCCAATTCCTCTTTAGCAGGACCCCCATTAGCCATAGCAGAAACATAATCCCTAACTTTCTCCAACACAAAGGGCTTCCCTTTAGCTACAAAAGCCTCCTTCAATCTCAACCCAATTGGCCCATCATCTTTCACACTAATCTTAATCTCTGGATCCTCATCAGCATTCTCATCAGAAATATAAGGAATATCAACACTTCCCTCAGCTTTAAGCACCGAATTACCATCAGAATCCTTCGCCTCACCTTCCCAGGACACAACGAGATGAAGTTCGTATCCAGGAATTATTTTCCCCTTCCGGACATTAACATATGCTTCTCCTTCAAGCTTATCGACCTTGTTAACACGGAGAAAGATATTACCCTCACCGTTTAACACAGATTTTCCATTGAGTGATTTGGAAAGGAAATTGCGAGACCATTCGAGGCAATCAGTTTCGGCCCAATGCCAATTGTGAACGTTGGTGCCGTCAGGGCGGTCTTCGACGATCCATCTCTTGTCTCCTTCTCCCAATTTCGCCATTGCTGCTCAATCAAGCTCGTAAAGTGTTATTCTTTCTGGCTTTATCCGCGTTTTGGGCGTTTGATTGGGCTTCTGCTATATAATTTAAGCAAGAAAATAATGGGGAAGAAAAGGGTTGGTGGAGTCTGGAAAGTTCTAAGGGGTGGAAAGATCTCGAACAGCAGGAAACCCTAATTTTGTGGAAGAGGGCAAAGTGGAATTATTTTATCCTAGCAACTTACTTCCATGGGAATGGTCTGATTTACGGATATCACTATATCAGATGTCCAATCAGGAATCTAGATCCAGTAATCTACCAGGAATTTAGATTCAGTGACGCGGCCAAATGGAATGACGCGTCTGGCCGCCTGACACGTGTTCCCCCTATTGAAAAAAAATTAAACCGGCATGGACCTCTGCTGCAGCCCTACGTGTCAGACGCTGACTGGACGTGTATGACGCGTCCGTCCATGTTAGCGTCACCGAATCCGTTTCCATCTACCAGATGCCTAATTCTTTGGGTGCAAAAATTGCAGAAAAATATAATTTTACTTCAAAATTTTGCTCGAATCGATTCGAAAGACGTTCAAATTCTTTCTGTAGTTTAAAATACACATAAATATAGTATTTAATGTCGAGTTTAGTTCGAATCAATATTGTATTTGACCTCGAGTTAAAAAATATTTGTATTCTAACGATAGCAAACTATATCGATAAGATTTGAAAAAGACGAAAAAGAGAGACCATTTATATATGAAAGACTTTTATCGTATCTCTTTTCTTTTCTCTTTTTGAATGAAAACAACAGCTTCATTTCCACCCAGGCATACGGCATTTACATCAATAACTCTCCGGAGGAGGAGATTATCATCATGTTCAGCATATCTCAACGACAGCAAAGGCTATCGTTAGGGTATGGGAAAGGTGAGCAGCAGGCAAACAATACATCTATCCCTAGAGATAGAGAGTTTGCTTCCAGTGAGACTCCCGGCTCTGGTTGTACCCACATAAATGCCACAGTAATAGGAAATATGACGTGCTAGTGTGTTAGTGAGAATATTCAGTAAATACAAATACGAAACTCCCGATATGAAAATGGTCATAAACATGTATATGCACATAAAATGCAAGACAAAGATAAAGAAACAAAACCAAAAAAAATGCAAAAATCCGCTCAAAGCGTAGATACTATCTAAGCCCCTAAATATACTCCAATTATACTCCAGAAGAGGTCAGTAGGGGCCGAAACCCACACGGTGGGAGTAGGGGTACACTTTGCATGATTGGCTCTTTGTTAAAGACCATGTTGGCGTCCTTGGGGTGTCAATAAAGGAAAGTATCAAATCGTGATCGTAAAAATAAAGATGGAGATATTCGATATTAGAGAAAATCTCACTTATTAACCTAAGGTTTGGCCCATTACTCAGTTAGCAGCCTAACGTTGATGAAACTCACTTAACAACAACTCTTTTGCCGAAATGTCTCACTTGTAGCCAGGTGACCGTTGACCAACTGTTGACCAGCCGTTGACTTTCTCAGTCCAACCAGAATTTGAACGTGGCGACCCTTTTTAATTAAAAAATAAAATTGTATTTTTGAATAAATTGATTTAAAATGAATTTAAAAATTCTAAAAAATTGTAAAAATTAATTAAAAAACATTTTAAAAATTAAAAATTAGAAAAAAATATAAAAATAATAAAAAATTACCCACAACACTTCAGCACTCCACCCACCTATCCCCCACGCCACACCACCCCCGCCCCCCCGGCCAAAAAATTTTTAAAATTTTTTTTTCAAACTCACTCATAACGCTCCGACCACCCCCGCGTACCCTCTCTCACCTTCTCCTCTCGCGAATTTTTTTTTTAAAATTTTTTCTAACTCATCCATAACATCCTAACTCACCCACAAAGCTCCGACCATCCCCCAAACCCGAAACAATCCAACCCGTTCCCTGTCACCGTTTGCGTACACGCTGTTGAAAGCTGTATCTGCCTATGGGGTTCGTGCGATTCTTTTCATGTTCCCTGTATGTGATTGAGGGGACAAAGGAGAATGTATACATACAAGATGGGGGGTGGGATCCTCTCACCCCCTCAATATTACCCCCCACGTGACCGCCCGCCACGTGGCACGGGAGGGGGGTGGTAAGGCTAGGTGGGAGTCACTTGCACCCAGCCTCACCACCCCCTCCCCTGCCACGTGGCAGGGGGTCATTTGTCACCCCCTAAAATGGGGGGTGAGGAGATCCGGTCTCACAAGATGGGGCTATAAAGGTGCTTCTTGTCATGCACTTGAAGATCGTGGCATCCTCGTTCAATTTCAGAAGTTATAGGTACCTTAATATATAGTTGGGTTGAGAGTAGAGTATTAATTTATTTGGGCTATTTTTTTGCCAAAGTTTTTTTTAAAAGTAGAATTTTGGGAAAATAATAATTGAAGAGTGTTGTAATGAGTGAAATAAATTATGTCGTAAATGGCGAATTTCAGATTTGGTCCATCCTCGACAATTTTGACCTTTTGATATAGTTGGTTATTTGACTAGTAAAATAATAAAGAAATAGTAATTATCTGTGAGGTGCATTTAGATAAAAATGTGAAGAAACAAAATGGAAATAGTTGACTGACACGGGTTGACGCAATTTTCGTTATGGATTATCGAGAAACAAAATCTGTATGTTTTTAACATAAGAGTATGATTGAACGATGGGGTGTTGTTATTCCACTGAGGGTTGGATTGTTTCGGGTTCTGGGGGATGGTCGGAGCTTTGTGGGTGAGTTAGGATGCTATGGATGAGTTAGAAAAAATTTTTTAAAAAAAATTCGCGAGAGGAGGGGGTGGGGGAGGGGACGCGGGGGTGGTCGGAGCGTTATGAGTGAGTTTGAAAAAAAAATTAAAATTTTTTTGGCCGGGGGGTGCGGGGGGGTGATGTGGCGTGAGGGGGGGGTGCAGGTGGGTGGAGTGCTGGAGTGTTGTGGGTAATTTTTTATTATTTTTATATTTTTCCTAATTTTTTGACTTTTAAAATGTTTTTTAATTAATTTTTAGAATTTTTAAATTCCTTTTAAATCAATTTATTCAAAAATACAATTTTATTTTTTTAATTAAAAAGGATCGCTACGTGTCAAATTCTGGTTGGTCTGAGAAAGTCAACGGCTGGTCAACGGTTGGTCAACGGTCACCTGGCTACAAGTGAGACATTTCGGCAAAAGAGTTGTTGTTAAATGAGTTTCATCAACGTTAGGCTGCTAACTGAGTAATTGGTCAAACCTTTGGCTAATAAGTGAGATTTTCTCTTCGATATTATTTCACATTCATTGTATTTATTACATTTCATAGTTAGAAGATTTAATATGTACCGTAACATAGAGGCAGTGTATATTCTTATAATTAAATGAAAATACGATTTTCATTCAAACTTAACCTAAGAACCCATCCAATGGTGCATTATCGTGCATCGAGGGTGCGCTTAATTTGCTAACCAACTGTTGAGAATCCCACATTAGCTAATTTGAAAAAAAAAATGCATGGTTTATATGAGGATGAGGTAACACCACCCATTGCCTTAAGGTTTTGAGTGGATATGAGTCTCACCTCATGTAACCCCAAGTTTCTGATGGTATCAGAGCACCTTATGTAAGCCCCAGTTTCAAGATGGTATCAGAGCAGGCTTAAAATGTCGACTCACCCTCTGCCTGAACCATGGTTGGCCACTTAATGTTTCCCCTCACTTAAGTCTAGATGTTCATGCCTGGCTTGTGGTTTGTGATTGAGGACGGGTTGTAAGATGTCCCCTCACCTAAGTCTAGATGTTCATGCCTGGCTTGTGGTTTGTGATTGAGGACAGATTGTAAGATGTTCATGTCTGGCTTGTGGTTTGTGATTGAGGACGGGTTGTAAGACACGTGTATATTTCAAGCCACGGGTTGTAAGGCACGTGTATTTGTCAAGCCACGTTGCCACGTGATGGCGGATGTTGAGAATCCCACATTGGCTAATTTGAGAAAAAAATGCATGACTTATATGAAGATGAGGTACCACCACCTATTGCCTTAAGGTTTTGAGTGGATATGGATCTCACCTCATCTAAGCCCAAGTTTCAAGACGAATAGGGATGCAAGGGATCTATCCTCCTGTTGTGTGTTGAACAAGTTGATAACAGCTAACGCATCAGACTCAGATATGACATTATGTAAATTCATTTCCTCGCGTAGCCAGTTTGATTGTTATGGCTCCCAACAACAACAACATTGTCTCATTGGCTTAAAGGTTCTCGTCTATAGCGAAATATAGAGGGACTAACTTTTGAATCACTCGATTTCGATACCGGGTGAATGAAAAATTAATGCTCAAAGTTGGAGTAAAATTGGTGGAAATTAGAAAAATTGGTGATGTGGGCTCTTGAAGAGTGAACACATCACCAATTTGCTTGTATACCACATTGCTCACTTGAGAGAGAAAGGCCACCATATAAGGTTCAAGTTGGAGCTTTCTAAGTGTGCCCTTGGGCATGAGAAGTTTTCTGACGGAGTCAGGACGCAGCTCAGGCAAGGTTCACCACACACGCGCGCGCGCGCCGCCGCCGCCTGCCCGTCCGGCTGACCGGCTCGGCTCGTGCAAGGGCTCGTGGCTCGCCCGCCCGGTTCTTATCTTTTTGGATAAATTTTCTTTTAAATTTTTCCAGAAAAATAATTACTTGATCCTACGGTCTACGATTTATCTGCGGTGATCCAACGCTCCAGATCAAGTCTGAACCGTAGCGGTGATCCAACGCTCCAGATTTGATCCTGCGGTTGTTAATCTGATCCTGCGGTTCAGTGCGGTTGCTGATCCAACGCTCCAGATTTGATCCTATCTTCGATTTACTGATCCAATGGTCTACGTTTGTTCAGACAAGGATTACGATCTAACGGTAGAGATCGTAACTGTTTTCAATCCAATGGTCCAGATTCGTTCTGACCATAAACCGACTTCAACCTCCTTCAATCACCCTCCATCTATAAATTCGTTGCCATGCATGCATTCTGAAGCACTGATTTTCAGTATTGCAATCATTCTGCATTCCAACAACATTCTGCATTCCATTACGATACAGTCCACTTTCCACTCGAGAAAACAGAACACCTTTAACAGGTTCGTCGATGTTCCAACTCGTTCAACGGTGTGCATCTGGGCATTTCTGAGGAACAGAACAATGCTGTTCCTGTTGCACCCGCTGCTCCAGTCACTGCTCCTGTTCCTGCTGTTGGACAGGTTGAAAAGCCAGAGAAGTTTGGAGGAAGTTACTTCAAACGCTGGCAGCAGAAGATGTTGTTCTTCTTGACCACGTTGGGTTTAGCTAAAATGCTGACTGAGGATCCTCCGGAGGTGGTGCCGGTGGAAGACCAGAATGTGAACATGCAAAACAATCTGATTGCTGAAGAGTGGAGTTACAGCAATTATGTTTGTTTGAGTCACATTTTAAGTTGTTTGGATAATTCATTGTATGGATTGTATTCTACTTATAAGACTGCGAAATCCTTATGGCAGGCATTAGACAAGAAGTACCGCACTGAGGATGCAGGTACTAAGAAATTTATTATCGGAAAATTTCTTGATTTTCATATGACAGATTCCAGGACTGTTGTTTCTCAGATTGAGGAACTTCAGATGCTTGTTGCTGAGATGAAAGAGGAGGGTATGACCCTCAGTGAATTTTTTTCTTGTTGCTGCTGTGATTGAGAAGTTTCCTCTTTCGTGGAGGTAACTCCGAAGCTATCTCAAGCACAAGAGAAAGGAAATGTCTTTGGAAGACTTGATTGTCCGACTCCGTATAGAGGAAGACAATCGAAGGGCAGACAAGAAGCCGTCTTCCAATTCTGGCCATGCAAAAGCTCACGTTGCAGAGGCGTCGAAAAAGAAGAGAGGAAATTCTGTCGGAGTGAACGCGAAGGGCAAGAAGGTTGCCAAAAAGTTCACTGAAAAATGTTACAATTGTGGAATTCAAGGGCATCGTAGTGTTGACTGCAGGAAGCCCAAGAAAAGGCAAGAGAAAGCCAAAGCCAACCTTGTAAGTGTAATGGATGATTTGGACTTGTGTGATGTTGTTTCTGAATGTAATGCTGTAGGTAATCCTAGCCAGTGGTGGGTGGACACTGGCGCCACTAGATACGTTTGTGCAAACAGGGGAATGTTCAAGGAATATGCTCCTGCGAAAGACAATGAAAGGCTATACATGGGAAACAAAGATAGCTCGAAGATTGAAGGTTCGGGCAAAGTGATTCTGAAGATGACATCCGGGAAAGAATTGACGTTGCAGGATGTGCTGCATGTTCCCGACATTCGCAAGAACTTAGTCTCTGGTGCTTTACTAGTCAGGCATGGGTTTAGGCTAGTATTTGATTGTAACAAATGTATTCTGACTAAGAATGGTATATTTCTAGGGAAGGGGTACCTGATGGACAATATGTTTAAACTTAGTGTTATAACTATTGTACCAACGAAGACTACGCCCGATGAGGCCAATAAGACTGCTTCTACTTCCGCTTACATGCTTGAGTCTTCATGTTTATGGCATTTACGTTTGGGTCATGTTAATTATAAGTCATTACAAAGAATGATTAATCTCGACTTATTACCCAAACTAAGTTTCAATAATGAAAAGTGCCAAGTTTGTGTTGAAGCAAAAATGGCTAAGTTACCATTTCCTTCAATCAAAAGAAACACTGAAGTGTTAGATTTAATTCACACAGATGTTTGTGATTTAAAGTTTGTGCAAACAAGAAGCGGTAAAAAGTACTTTGTGACTTTTATTGACGATTGCACTCGATACTGTTACGTTTATTTGCTAAGTAGCAAAGATGAGGCCTTAGATGATTTTAAAGATTATAAAAATGAAGTTGAGAATCAACTTAGCAAACGAATTAAGTCAATTCGTAGTGATAGAGGTGGCGAATATGATGCACCGTTTAATGAATTCTGTTCAGAACATGACATTATTCATCAAACGACTGCACCATATTCACCTCAATCGAATGGTATTGCTGAACGCAAAAACCGTACTCTGAAAGAAATGATGAATGCTATGTTGATAAGTTCGGGCTTACCGCAGAACTTGTGGGGGGAAGCAATTCTCTCCGCCAACGTCATTTTAAATAGAATACCACCAAAGAAGATGGATGAGACCCCATACGAGCTTTGGAAAGGCCATAAGCCTAGTTACAAATACTTGAAAGTGTGGGGGTGTCTGGCGAAGGTTGCAGTACCCAAACCAAGACAAGTTAGAATTGGGCCTAAAACAATTGACTGCATATTCATAGGATATGCAACTAACAGTAGTGCATATCGATTCTTGGTGCACAAGTCCGACATTCCTGACATACATGAGAATGTTGTCATGGAATCAAGAAATGCACTTTGAAGATGTCTTTCCAAAGAAAGACGAAAACAGCATGGAAGCAAGCACTAGTAAGTGAGTGCGTGAGACGACTCCTCAAGAAAGTGAGGAACTGCGTCAAAGCAAACGAACTAGAATACCAACATCTTTTGGACCAGATTTTCTAACATACTTGGTAGAAAACGATCCAAGAACGTTTTCAGAGGCGATGTCAACTCCAGAAGCTCCCTTCTGGAAGGAGGAAGTAAACAGTGAGATAGAATCAATTCTTCAAAATCACACGTGGGAGCTGGTAAATCTTCCTCAAGGGAGTAAACCACTTGGATGCAAGTGGATTTTTAAGAAAAAAACTCAAAGAGGATGGATCCATTGATAAGTACAAGGCCCGATTGGTAGCTAAGGGCTATCGACAAAAGGAAGGTTTTGACTTCTTTGACACTTATTCACCAGTAACTAGGATTACTTCTATAAGAATGCTAGTTGCTATTGCTGCAGTCTACGACCTAGAGATCCATCAAATGGATGTAAAGACTGCCTTCTTGAATGGCGAGCTGGAAGAAGAGATTTATATGGAACAGCCTGAAGGGTTTACTGTCCCAGGACAAGAAAGGAAAGTTTGTAGACTTGTTAAGTCTTTGTACGGACTTAAACAAGCACCAAAGCAGTGGCATTTGAAGTTTGATCAAGCCATGATGTCAAACGGTTTCAGGATCAATGAATGTGACAAGTGTGTTTACATCAAAAACACACCAAACGCCTATGTGATAGTATGTCTCTATGTAGATGATATGCTAATCATGGGTAATACACACGACATCATCTTGAATACCAAGAAGATGTTAACAAGAAATTTTGACATGAAAGACATGGGGGTTGCCAATGTTATTCTAGGAATTAAAATTTCTAGGGTAGCTGAAGGATTGGTCATGTCTCAAAGTCACTACATTGAGTCTGTTCTTAAACGATTCAATATGCTTGATGTAAAACCGGTAAAGACCCCACAGGACTTAAGTATACACTTGAGGAAGAAACGAGGTGAGTGAACCTGTAGCTCAATTAAAGTATTCACAAGCCATTGGGAGTCTGATGTACATAACAAACTGTACAAGACCTGACTTGGCTTGTTCAGTAAACAAATTGAGTAGGTTCACTAGTAATCCAAGTGACGAACATTGGAAAGCTCTAAATAGAGTGATGAGATATCTGAAATACACAATGAACCTTGGATTACAGTACACAAGATATCCAGCAGTATTGGAAGGATATTGCGACGCAAACTGGATATCAGATTGTAAGGATTTTAAATCCACCAGTGGATACTTATTCACTGTAGGTGGTGGTGCTGTGTCATTGAAGTCTACAAAGCAGACATGCATAGCTCGGTCAACTATGGAAGCTGAGTTTATAGCACTCGATAAAGCTGGGGAAGAAGCTGAATGGCTTCGAAATTTCCTAGAAGACATTTCATGCTGGCCTAAGCCAATCGCTCCTATCAGCATACATTGTGACAGTCAGTCAGCTATAGGACGAGCTCAAAGCAGCATCTATAATGGTAAGTTACGACACATACGTCAGAGACATAATACCATTAAGCAGTTGATCTCTAATGGCGTGATTTCCATTGATTACATAAAATCAAAGGAGAATCTTGCGGATCCGCTTACAAAAGCTTTGCCTAGAGATCAAATGTCAAAATTGACAAACGGAATGAGACTTAAGCCTACAAAGCATAAATCTTTGTAACGGTAACCCAACCTTGTTGACTGGAGATCCCAGAATCTTGGTTCAATGGGAAAACTAAGTTATGAGGATTCAGTTAGCACTTACTCATTTCGTTAAACAAAAGTGCTATCTGCAGAGAACCGTTAGGTTAAGCTAATGCTTTTAATGATGTCTTATATCTTGATAAATCAAGTGGGGTATGGCAGAATACTCTTGATAGGAACCACCTATGTAAGTGTGAAGTGGGGCCGCTTCTATGAGAATTCTGATAGGCAAGAAATTCTCTAAAAACACTTTCTGAAACCAGGGTTGTTCATGGCCATAATGAACACAACCATGAGAACCAAAAGGGATGTTAAAGGAAATGTTGTGTGAGTATCATTGTCTATGTTCATAGTAAAGGCTGATAGTTCAAGACATCAGGTCACTACCCAGCTGAGTGGATCCGATGGTACATCACTAAGAAAGGTTCAAGGCCAGAAGCTACCTCTTCTGATGCAACATTTCTTTGTCTGATTTCTCGATAGAGTCTGCATTCACATTTGTATTAATTTTCATTCATGTGGGGGATTGTTGGAGAAATGAAATGGGAAAAGATTGGATTGCAAGTGGGTTTGTCAAAAGTTGACAACCACCATACTTTGAGCTTAATTATGATTAGTGTTCGTTAATCAAAAATGGAAACTAAAAATTTCTAAATTATCTACGTAACGAGTATATGATTTTAGGCTTTTGAATCACTCGATTTCGATACCGGGTGAATGAAAAATTAATGCTCAAAATTGGAGTAAAATTGGTGGAAATTAGAAAAATTGGTGATGTGGCCTCTTGAAGAGTGAACACATCACCAATTTGCTTGTATACCACATTGCTCACTTGAGAGAGAAAGGCCACCATATAAGGTTCAAGTTGGAGCTTTCTAAGATGTGCCCTTGGGCATGAGAAGTTTTCTGACGGAGTCAGGACGCAGCTCAGGCAAGGTTCACCACACACGCGCACGCCGTCGCCGCCCGCCCGTCCGGCCGGCTCGGCTCGTGCTCGGGCTCGTGGCTCGCCCGACCGGTTCTTATCTTTTTGGATAAATTTTCTTTTAAATTTTTCCAGAAAAATAATTACTTGATCCTACGGTCTACGATTTATCTGCGGTGATCCAACGCTCCAGATCAAGTCTGAACCGTAGCGGTGATCCAACGCTCCAGATTTGATCCTGCGGTTGTTAATCTGATCCTGCGGTTCAGTGCGGTTGCTGATCTAACGCTCCAGATTTGATCCTATCTTCGATTTACTGATCCAATGGTCTACGTTTGTTCAGACAAGGATTACGATCTAACGGTAGAGATCGTAACTATTTTCAATCCAATGGTCCAGATTCGTTCTGACCATAAACCGACTTCAACCTCCTTCAACCACCCTCCATCTATAAATTCATTGCCATGCATGCATTCTGAAGCACTGATTTTCATTATTGCAATCATTCTGCATTCCAACAACATTCTGCATTCCATTACGATACAGTCCACTTTCCACTCGAGAAAACAGAACACCTTTAACAGGTTCGTCGATGTTCCTACGCTGTAGTGCCACTCGTATGAACGAAAATCGTTGTATCCTGGGAGACGTTTGTTCCATCCGGTTGGGCACAGTATACCGAATCAATTCGTCTTAAGGACAGAGTCCTTACACTCGCCTCGGTTTTGCTTGCGTTTTTGTTGTCAATTTACTCACATGCACACAGTGCACTTGTTCTGATTACAGGAATTACAATGTGTTGAAACACACTTCTGGATGACTTATAATGAAAATTGCGTCAATCTATGTCGATCAACTGTTACTTCATAATATAAGAAGCTCAACCAATTTAGTGAGTAATTTTGCTTTATTACATGGCTCCCAAATAAGATATTGAAAGATCCAATGCAATTGCTACCATGGCAGCAAGATAGGCCCTTTGAGGGTTCCTTAGCACAGTGCCCAACCCTCCATTGACTCATCAACATTGGCTTTAACATAGTCCCGCGGTGAAGGTTGCCATGTTCCCGTGCTGGGGCTGACCCAAGAGTTGTATTAGATTCATGAAACTGATTCTGGAGATTGTAGACGACAACAACATTGTCGTATTACTTTAGAGGCTTCCGCCTATGGCGGAGTATGAGAGGCCGGATGCATGCAACCACACATAATGAAAATTGCGTGTCAACTGATATTTCACAATATAAGAAACACAGTCAATTTAGTGAGTCATTTTGTTTTATTCCATCAGATTCCAAAGTGAAGGAAGAGTGAAAATGGAAAGTGGGTAAAGAATATTAAAAATTCTAAATGATTTTAAAGAAATGTGAGCATTTACATAAAAAAATCCACTTTATTAAGTAACTGAACAACATAAAAACCATAACATATCGAATATTTGAAATATTTTTAAGATTAAAATGGTCTCAAGGGGACAAAGTAGGGGGGCAAACGTAAGTATAATAGCAATTACAAACGTAGTGACCAAATGTTTCAGAATAGGTGCAGACTGCGCCGCCTTGCGGGTGAATTCTCCAGCACAAATTTTGACATATAGCTTGATCACATACAGGATCAACTGCATTCAACACAGCTACAGATTGACATATCTGCTGACGTCCACTAGCTTCTCGAACCACCACTGAAACTGTAAAACCAAAAAGACACGAAAAACACACGAATAGTATCAATACATCATCGTTACGAAACTCATCATTCTATGTTATTGTATAGAGATACGGTTCAACGGCCCCAGGGGCATAATTCAGTGGTAAGTGGCAAAGTTGATTGGGGCTAGAACTCCGACGTCCCGAGTTCGAGTCTGTGTGGAGACAATCCTTGTTGAAATATTACAAGGGTTGTCTCTGGGCTGGCTGAGTCTCGTGTGTCCTCTCCCTTTGCAGGGCTGCCGATGGTGCACATCCCTCGATTTACATCCCACCTGGCTAAGGAGCCTCTGGTACAGGTGGAGAGAACCCACTCTCTCATCAAAGAGATACGGTTCAACGTAATTATTGCAAGTTATACTCTTACCACCTACAGAATATTAAAAACACCTAAAAGATAGGAATATATCTTTAGGGAACATTATATTTTCCGTTACAGATCATGTAACCAGACCAATTATGAACTTTTTCAATATTTCCTATTCAGTCTAAAAGAAAATTGGAAACCGCCTCTGGAAATATATGAGAAAATGTTGAACGAAAAAGAAAGTAGTAAACAACGTCAATAAACGCATAAGTCTAAGACATGGGTTAGGATCCCCTCACCCCAAATCTTTCATCCCACGCGTCACCGTGCGATAAATGGCACCAGAGGTGGGTGGTGATGATGACGCGTGCGGTGAAGGGAAAGTGAGTGAGGTGATCTTATCCCCTAAGACATAACCTTAACAAATCATATCATCGTCAACCAGATTCGTCTCGGCAGCCAACCTCGGCCTCAGCAGGTCAGATCAACTCCAGCTCTAACAGAAATCAATCGAAACCCTAAAAAAAAGAACGGGAAGCCACAAAAAAAAGTTGAATTTATCCACCACCTTTTTATGATTTTCAGTAAGATGATTCCAGTTTAATCATTCTTACAAATTAAATAAGTATTTCCGCAATCCCGCAACTCCATCACAAATCTAGTATGTTTTATTCTTACTGCAGCATGCTAGTTTTAAAAAAAACAAACAAACAAAATACAATATCGCAATGGGACTCTATATTTTCCCATTCAAAACGTGTATCGTAACAATTACAACAGTCATACACAATATATCATATACGAACATGTACCAGAACAGTTGTACAAAAAAGATGAATGAGACATTTCGTATTCAGTTTAAAAGAACAGTGAAAAAAGCTACAGGGCAACTGCAAAATGAATAGCAACAAAAACATACTAAAAACTGTATAATTCTGAAATGCGTTTCCATACGTGAGAGTATGAGGACAAGCAGCCACGAAAAAGAGAAAGAAAGTTTTGCCATTTCTTTAGAGACGTATTTATCTGCCAAAGTGTATTCGGTTTACTGTATGACACAGATGTAAAATAAAAAATAAAATTGGCATTTATAGGTGCATTAATATTGAATGATGTTTTGAAAAAAGAAAAAATGAAACGGTTTCTTTCCAAAAAAGAAAAAAATCACGAGTTTTAGAGAAATGATTCATGAATCCTGGATTATGAATGCAACATAAAAGAAATTTGTTATAAAAAAAGGTAAGTTAATCATTCATTGATAGAATCACTAGCTAGCCAGCTTAATTCCAGCTAAAACAACGGATATATTATTTTACAAAGAAAAAGAATTTGATTTTTCTTTTTAAAAAAGAAGTTATTTATGCATATCTACTGTTATGACTATTTTAATATCAAAAAATTGATATTTATGTTTAATAAAATCTCTTCATTAGTACATATTCCTATTATTGTGTTATCTATGCAGGTACATATAGAGCCCGAGGTCTCACTGGAAGCAAACTCTATATCCCTTGGGATGGAGGTATGATTTGCTTGCGTCTCACCCTCCCCAGACTCTAGCGATAACTTTTGATGTCGTTGGGATATAATGAGTATCATTGTTCTTGTTGTTATTTTAATCATAAGCAATACTGGTATTTATGGAATGTCCACTAGTATGAAACCACGACTTTTTTTTTTAACAGCAAAAGAAAAGGAAAATGGACCCCAATATAAGACATACTTCTGGAAACACAATTTCAGAAGAACCAAGGCTGGTCAAATAAAGTTTTGGAATCAAAAGATTTCGAGTCTACACGACCCTCTGCCACTAACTGGAACATGATAGATTCAGACAAAAGACATGTTATATACACAAATACAACATTATGGAGCCCAAGCAATAGAATTATCCACAAATCTCAACCTTTCTCTTTCAAATTGATTATCCATTGCCTGTTTCCATTAGTCTATGTTCTCGGGACAAGAAATAGTATACTTAATCTTACAGTCATTGGTGGACCTCAAATATTTAGGTATTGAGACACCTACTGAAAACTCTTGATACCATTGATTTCATCACATATATTAAACAGTAATACATGAAATATACTAGTTATATTGTAAAAAAATATTGTCGTAGTTAGTCAAATGTCATATAAAATCATGTCATCAAAGTATTTTGTATATTGTTAAGTGAAATTTAGTCTTAAATGGTGTAAAGACTAAATTTGAAAAACTATTATGTTGAATAATTTCAAGATTTGATTTTAATTAATTTTTGACCAACCATTTACTCTGGTTAAATATCAAACTCTATCTTTTAGGATGAATGTATTGTTTGTCTGTCTCTTACTTTTTCCAGACCCGAGCGATAGTTTTTGATGTCATCGGAATATACTGGGTATGATTGTTGTTGTTTATAATATCAAACTCATGTCCTTCTGGTCTTTTCCCTAAGACCCAACCGTCACCATCTTCAACCAATAAACTACCGCCCCGCAAACTAAGGAAAGAGAAGATTTATTTTTTCTTTTTCTATTTATTTACTTGAATGGCTGGTTATCCCATACCAGTCTTGTTGGTAACAGTTGGTCAGTTGTATAATTTTTTATAGAAAAATCCAGTTTAGTTATAGAAACTTAAAAAATACACAAAACTTGAAAAGAAATACATAGTCCAAAATGATCCGAACATGACCTAAAATATTTTTACTTGCCAATTTGCATGTAAACGTAAAACACAACATGTGACATGGCATGTTCAGGTTCATATAACTACTTTCTAACCAACAAAGAAACCATGCCGTGTTTGTATTTGACACTTTGTAACCCGAAACTTAAAAATCCAAAACATGACATGTTTGTTACATTAGTCCGAAATGATCCGAACACGACATACAATGTTTGTAACCGCCAATAATTTTCCATGTAAACCTGAAACACAACATGTGACATGGCATGTTCAGGTTCAGATAGCTATTTCCTAACCAACAAAGAAACCATGACGTGTTTGTATTTGACACTTTGTAACCCGAAACCTAAAAATCCGAAATATGACCTGTTTGTCACCTTTATATTTTTTATTCACTTTTTACAAGACTTCTTTTTTCACCCCAAGTATGACAAATTAAAGAATTAGTGTTTCAGAAACTTTAAGGTATTCGAAAATTTGAAACTTTACATTATTCTATATAGAGGATCTTGTTCCATTCCAAATGCTACCAGCGATTTGCAAGGTATATAACCAGCAAAATAATGATAACCTCATGAAAACTACTTGACAAATCAAGCTACCTTTCATGGTTCGGAAAACTCCTCATTGATATATTAGAGCTGATAATTTATTCATGCAAAATGATCTTAGATGTTTTGATTAGATTTTGTGATGTTTTCATGCATCACTTTCTTCTTAGGAATTGCATTGCATTTAGCCGCAAGAGAACAGCTTCCATGTATGACTGAAGGGTAAGGTTTGTATGTCCCTCCTTTCTTTTACCAAAAGGACGGCTCGATGAAAGTGAAGAGGAATCTTTCTCTTTAGCAAATAAAAGGAAATAAAGAAAAAGAAATTTATGTATCAATAGGTATGTATGCAAAGAAATAAACATAAATGTATACATGTTGGAAAGATTTGGATAAAGGCAAATAAAATCAACACCTATAAAATAGGGATAGATTGAGATTTGTATTTAAAGAAGATTATCTCGCGATCACATTCAAATCCCTAAAGTTTATCATGTTACCACATATAGGGATTTACATGTGTTATATATTGTAAGTATGTGCAGCGATTGAATCAATAAAAAAAGAAAACTTTCATTCATAGATCAGATTTTATCATGGTATCAGAGCACTGATCCGACTCAGAAAAAAATTCATCCTCGTCAGCCGAAACAAAAAAAAACCTGTTAGATCGTTGTTCAGACTCAGCAAAAACATCATAGTCATGTTCATCTCCCACCTAAACAACCAAAACCAAATATAGTATCCGTCAAACCGTGTCTGGCGAAAGCTTCGACCCCAAGACTGGCCTGAGTTTGCATGGGGATCTCACAACCCAACTGGCAAATCTCCTTCGTCAAAGTCTCGGAACTCAGACCCTCAAATCCAATCCAGAAAGCCTCACCATTGAAGTAAAATTAAATGTAGATAATTATTCACTGAGGGCTACTATAATCCGAAAGGCTATTGAAGGACGAGGGAGGAGTTCTCACCTCACGTGAGTTCCTCCACCTCCACCAGCAACATACTCAGAGTATGCGGGCTGGGAACAAAACGATGAGTGCGTTTTCACCTGGCTAATTCAAAAGATTGAACCAGCATTGGTGACTAACGTATCTCAATATCCAACTGTAAAAGCTTTATTTGATGGATTGATGATAACTTACAGATCGGGCACAGATTCTCTCCAAGTGTTCGACCTACACAAGAAGGCCAACACTCTTCGACAAGGGTCACATACCTTGGAAGAGCTCTGGAACAAGTTTCAAACTATCTGAATGACAATAGACATAAAAGATCCAAATCCAATGAAGGACCCAAGAGATATTCGGACGTAATAACCAGAAGATACAAGAACACCGATTGTTTCAATTCCTAATAGCAGTAGATGAAAAGTTTGAGATGATCAAACGGGAAATACTCAAACGGGAGCCCCTTCCATCCGTGGAAGTGGCTTATGGAATGGTTCCCAGAGAAGAAGTAAGGATGCAGATCCTTAGATTTAACCCCTCAGTGGATGATCACACATCATTGGGATTTGGGCTAGCCACATGAAACAACACCAACAGAGGACGGCAGGAGGACAAAAACGCTCATAGAACTCATCATCGCGCCAGGAGGAGGATAAATCCAACCTCAAGCGTTCCCACTATGGGAAAAAGAAGCATACCAAGGAGAATTGCTACTTCTTGGTGGGATTTCCAGACTGGTGGAAAACCAAAACCTCACCAGGAAGAACAACAGTTGGAAAGGGAGCAGCAGCCGTTGACATCCAGAAGGACGCCAGCAGCGGAGCAGTAGAACCCAAGAACCATAGTGGACAAGAAAAAGGAACAGGAACCAGTCGACGCCCAGAAGTGGCGGAGACGAAGAAGTTTCCAGAAGTTTGGAGAAGGAATAAGCGGCGGGTAACAATAGGGTTGGGAATATCCCCAACCCTACTTCTATTTTATCCTCATATTTACGTTTAAACCCCCCTACACAATATTTAATGAATGACCATTCAGTCCACAATATTACCAAAAATCCAACCGCAGTCCAATTTCTTTTCCTAGAAGCACCCGCGGTCCAAAATTCTCCCAAAAATCCCATTCCAGTCACTATAGTTCAAAAAGACAATCAAACAACCCTCAGTTACCAAAAAAATCGCAATCAGTCCTCAACTTTCCCTAGTTGTGCTAAAACGGCCCAAATTTACGCCTTCTTCCACCCAGGAGTACCAGAGGAATTCCACCAGCCCATTATTCACCCGAGAGAGTATCCAGAACGTCCAGATATCCGGTCACACAGAGCATAGCTTTATTGGCAACCATGTACTCAGAAAATATTCCTCGAATAGTTCAAGAAGCTAGTAAAGGATCCGAGTGGCGAGAGGCTATGGATGTGAAAATGCAAGCGTTACTCAAGAATGGAACTTGGGAAAGGTGCACTCTCCTAGAAGGAAAAAGGGCTGTTGGATGTCGTTGGGTGTTCACGATCAAATACAAAGCAGATGGAATAATTGAGAGGTACAAAGCATGACTTGTGGCAAAGGGATATAGCAGACTTATTGCATTATTTATTCTGAGACGTTCTCTCCGATTGCTAAGATCGATACCATTCGGGTACTGTTCTCTATATCAATAAACAGAGATTGACCGCTATATCAGTTTGATGTCAAAAATGCCTTTTTACACGAGGAACTGAAAGAGGAAGTATAGATGGAAGCACCTCCAGGATACTCAGCGGAATTTCGGGAAGGAGAGGTATGTAAGCTGAAAAGAGCTTTGTATGGCTTGAAACAGAGTCCACGAGCATGGTTTGGAAGGTTTACCGCAGCAATGAAAAGAAATGACTATACTCAGAGTAATGCTGATCGCACTCTGTTTATCTGTCGGCAAGGAGACTTGATCATGTGTCTAATTATCTATGTCGATGACATGATTATCACTGGAAACGATGCACTTGAAATTAAGAGACTTCGAGAGAAACTGCTTTCAGAGTTTGAAATGAAAGACTTAGGAGCCTTACAATATTTTTTTGGCATTGAAGTATTTCGCTCTTCACAAGGTATCCTTATCTCTCAACAAACATACATACTTGATCTACTTGCAGAAACAAGGATGGTAGACTATAAGTCTGCTAGAACACCGATGGTTGTAAATCATAAGTTACAGACACAGCGGAAGCTCCTACAGTGGATCACGGACAGTATCAAAGGTTGGTAGGAAAGTTGATATATCTATCGCTCACTCGGCCAGATATCGCGCATGCAGTAGGAATCGTAAGTCAGTTTATACACCATCCTCAAGAACAACATATGTTGGTGGCTAAGCGAATCATTTGGTATCTGAAAAGAACACCAGGGCAAGGGATTATATTTCAGAAACATGAACACCTAAACATTAAGATATTCACATATGCTAATTGAGCAGGAAACCCTAATGATCGATGGTCAACTTCTGGGTACTTTGCTTTTGTTGGAGTCAACTTGGTCACATGGAAGAGTAAAAAGCAAAAGGTAGTGGCGTTATCAAGTGCTGAAGCCGAGTTTCGAGGGATTGCAAAAGGGGTGGTTGAAATATTGTGGTTGAAGAAATTGATGAGTGAAATTGGGGCTGATGTTTCGTTACCCATACGACTGATGTGTGATAATAAGGCAGCAATTAGTATCTCGGGGAATCAAGTTCAACATGATCGGACTAAACATATTGAGGTTGATCGGCATTTCATTAAAGAAAAGTTAGAAGGAGGAATCATTGAGCTTCCATTTGTCAGATCAGAAGATCAGCTTGCAGACATTTTAACAAAGGCCGTCATGGGACACGTGTTCAACCGAATCTTGCGCAAGTTGGGTATTGGAGTCTCCATTACGCAACTTGAGGGGGAGTGTTGGAAATATTTGGATAAAGGCAAATCAAATCAAGACCTATAAAATAGGAATAGATTGAGATTTGTATTTAAAGAAGATTATCTAGGGATCACATTCAAATCCCTAAAGTTTATCATGTTATCATAGATAGGGATTTACATGTGTTATATATTGTAAGTATGTGCAATGATTGAATCAATGAAAAAGAAAACTTTCATTCATAAATCAGATTTTATCAGTACATGTACGTACGTGTATAAAATTTAATCATAAGTATACATATATAATCGGATTTATAATCTTGGATTTTAGGGTCAAATCATTTCTTTTCTTATTGATCAGTAGATCGGGTCGATTTGTATTAATCATCTTAACAAGTTACTAGTTCGCAAGTTGGCTTCTAGTTATATGCTGGAAGTTATTAGGGAGAACGATTAAGAGTTGACTTGCGTTTCTATTTTCTTAATGACACACTTTTCCTTGATTTGCAGTATGATAGAATAAAACAAAATAACTTATTAAATTGGTTGCGCTTCTTATATTGTGTAGTACCAGTTGATCGACACAGTTTAACGCAATTTTCATTATGGGTCATCGAGAAACAAACTTTGTATGTTTCTAACACATGAGTATCGTTGCGTACATCCGACCTTCTATACCTCTCCATAGACGGGAGCCTCTAAAACAATGACAATATAAGAAACACAGTCAATTTAGTGAGTCATTTTGTTTTATTCCATCATATTCCAAAGTTAAGGCTTTGATTCCATTCGAAATGGAAAGTGGGTAAAGAATATTAAAAATTCTAAATGATTTTAAAGAAATGTGAGCATTTACATAAATAAAAATCCACTTTATTAAGTAACTGAACAACATAAAAACCATAATACATAGAATATTTGAAATATTTTAAAGATTAAAATGGCATCAAGGGGACAAAGTAGGGGGGCAAACGTAAGTATAATAGCAATTACAAACGTAGTGACCAAAATTTTCAGAATAGGCGCAGACTGCGCCACCTTGCGGGTGAATTTTCCAGCACAAATTTTGACATATAGCTTGATCACATACAGGATCAACTGCATTCAACACTACTACAGATTCACATATCTTCTGAGCTCCCCTAGCTTCTGGAACCACCACTAAAACTGTAAAACCAAAAAGACACGAAAAACACACGAATAGTATCAATACATCATCGTTATGGAACTCATCATTCTATGTTATTATATAGAGATATGGTCCAACGTAATTATTGCAAGTTATACTCTTACCACCTACAGAATATTAAAAACATCTACAAGATAGGAATATATCTTTAGGGGACATTATATTTTCCATTACAGATCATGTAACGAGACCAATTATGAACCTTTTTCAATATTTCCTTATTCAGTTTAAAAGAAAACTGGAAAACGGCTCTAGAAATATATGAGAAAATGTTGAACTAAAAAGAAAGTAGTAAACCACGGGTATAATCACATAAGTCTAAGACATCATCATCATTATCCGAACCCAGTATATCCCAACGACAGCAAAAGCTATCGTTAGGGTCTGGGGAGGGTGATTGGTAGGCAGACAATACCTCTATCCCAAGGGATAGAGAGTC
>AP025044.1:40251845-40256126 GCA_036186865.1 Eustoma russellianum
GTCCCTTCATTACGATATCTAGGATTCTTGAGTTTTGCTGTTTTGGTTTTTGTAATTTTGTATTGGCAGGTCCTTGATTTTCATGAAACGAATAATTCTGGGGACCGTCTTGTAGCAGCTCTTTCTTTGGTGTGTACTTCCGTCTTGTGAATGTCACAGATACCATTTATACATTAAGCATGATAAAATTATTCCTTAGTGGGATACCTTATTTATCCTGAGAGATAAGTTCTGTTTCAGGTTTTGATATGATAATACGTTTTGGTTGTGTGTTCTGTTTGTGTTTATTCTGCAGCCAAGATACTTGAATTTGAAGCATTTAAATCTTGAGTTTGCACAAGATTTTGAAGATAAGCATCTGCAAATCATTAAGAACAAGGTTATGTCCCTTTTTCGTATGGATTGTATGTATTTGGAGAGGTTAACCGTGAAAGTTTCCTCATTTCTACTGAAGTCATCATGCTCGCCAAGCCTGTCAGCTTTGTTGCTCCCACAACCTTCAATTTGAGCTGTTTCAGAACTGCTAAGTAGTAGTTGTTATTGTTTTCCAAAAGCTTTTACGTGGTAAGAAGGTTGTGGCTGTTTGACCAGATTGTGCAGTTTGTTAGTTTACCTTGCAAAATTGATAATCTGGTGTCCACGGTCGGGTTCTCAGTTTCGACTGGTCAACCTGTTCTACATTTATGCTTTATATGTACTTTACATAAGGGAACTCAAGGGAAAAATCTTTATTTGCTCACTCATTGAATTATTTTGTGTGTGCATATTTATAAGTATGCGTTCTTTGTGTACATGATTTGGTCACAGAACCCTAAATACTCAGTTGTAGTATGCAGGATCCTTGTCGAACCTGGAGTCTTTGAACCTGAATGGCTGTCAGAAGATTTCTGATGAAGGAGTTGGTGCTATAACAAGTGTTTCACCAAAGCTGAAGGCTTTCTCCATATATTGGAATGTTAGGTCTCTTTCAGCTTCAATGACTGGATCTCTTTGTTTTTCTATGATTTGTTATCTCAGTGCCTAGAAGCTCCTATCCTTGATGGCTGGATCCTTTTCCAAATTGCAGGTTTACAGATGTTGGTACTAATTATTTAGTGAAGAATTGCAAACTTATTACTGATTTGAACTTGAGCGGCTGCAAGGTATATGACATTCTAGCTACACTCTGTATCAGTACTGTTGGCATTCCATTTACGACATCATCCATCTGTCCGACTCTTTTTTATTGGATTAATTTTGATACTTTTTTCATTGGTTTGCTATTGGGCTGGACTATTCAATTTTAATAATTTTATTTCAATACTAACTGTATCAAGTGGGATGGTGGAAATAAGCATGGAGGTCCTTAAAGAAGAGACATAGAAAAAAAAAATAGAAACGAAAAGCTCTTTATTTCTTTTATGCGGATAAAGAAGCATAACTGTTGTTCCATCAATTGATTATCCAGAGAGCGTGACCAAGCCTTCAGTTCAAAGTTTTTCAGCTTGTTCTATGCTTTGTAGCAAAGGCTATATGTGGTGGAACGGCGATATCTGGTAGGTAGAGTATGTAGATATGTGTCGGATGTAGTAATTTAAGTATCCAAAATTTTCAGCAAAATAGTTAATGTGATATCCGATACATCAGGACAAAGCTTATTGGTTATTTCAGCAAGCTGCATGGTTTTGAAAAAGTGAAAGCTGAAATAATAGTAACAGACACCAGGTAACTTTTGAGAAGAGATAAGGAAGAACCTAAAGAATTAGAAGATATTGGCGACAAGCTCTCCTTCTCTTATTCAGCTTGTTTTCAGTTTCTCTCATGTAGCAACTAGGCTGTCTGAATGGTGAGTGTTTGTTAACTTTTTTTTTATGTCAAATATATCTGAAAGATTATATCTCTTGCAGGGTGTGGTTTCATTCAATTGTAACGATGTTATACTAGTATGTAAACTTTGTCGGAAGGATAATTCAGTATTGTTCAATCAACCTGATAACTGTTTGATCTAAATATTCAAGGAATCAGCTTATCTGGAGTCTCTTTCTACTTTTCTCTCTAGCTCAAAATCCTCTCTACTGTTTACTTTGCCCACCGCTTCCATCCATCATGTCTACTCCCAACAACCTGCTGTCGGCCCCTTAAGCCAGCCCTAGTTACTCTATGCTCCTCCTAAACTTGGCTCTGCCGTTTTAGATCACCACCAATATGGCCTGTGTTGGCCCCTCTTTGAGTCGTGACCGGATGCCCAGTTTCAGAAACATCACAACAACCAGCATAGCTTAGGCCCAGCTTTGCCCCACTCCTCCTAACCCATGCCTTCTGACCATTTCTCCCCTTTGCATTGCTAAACCTATTCCTTCAACACCTGATGAACACCCCTCCTGCTGCTCATGTAAGCAGGGGGAACTCAAAGAACATGGCTGAGGTTGTCACGAAGAGCCTCGATAACCAGAACCAAAGGTCGTTTTTCAGTTTGTTCCCCACAGAAACTAGATACGAAGTGGAAAAAAATAGAAGTAGGGAATGTTGCTATAGTCTAGACATGTGGAGGAGTGCCATTGTTGATCAAGTTTTAGGCAACGATACATCAATCTTTGGGGTGCAATAAACTGGCAACTGAACAGAATAGCGTGTTTTTGGGAGGTCCAAGAGATGGGAGAGGATGTCTCTCTCTTTCAGTGTCAAGCGGTGGAAGGCAGAAGCCAAGTGATTGAGCAGTCCCCCATAACCTTCGGAAACAAAGTGATTATCCTCAGGCCCTGTTCTCCAACCAAATGCGACAAGAAAGTGTTCCTGATGTGGGGTCAAATTTCCAGCCTTGGATTCCAATACTATTCAATTTCTGTTTGGAGTAAACTAGGGAATTACGTTTGGGACTCCATTATTGGTAGCTGACTTGACCACCCAACAAACTGGGGTGTCCTTTGCAATACTGTATGTGGAAGGGAAGACTGGAGAAAATTCACCTGTGAATATTCAAATAAAAAATGAGTACATGGAAAAACTAATACAAAGGTTCAAATCCAAATGGATGGGTCACCAATGCTCCACCTGTAAAGTTTTCATGCATAGCACCCAAGCATGTGCCAAGAATCAAGATGCGGCAGCAAACTCGGGCTTCAGAAGAACACAGCACATAGACCAAGTAGTGCTGAAAGAAGGGAGGTCCAGAAAAGACAAAGGACCTTTAAATGTCCAAAGTCACTCTAAAGAAGGTGAAAAACCTTGGCTGACAGCATTCAAGACAGAACAGGGAGATATGATCCCTAACACTAAAGGGCTAGGTAGGTATGAGGACAGGACAAAACGACTTTCACGCAACAAAATTTCAGTTGCTTATAGAACCCATTCACATACATGGGAAAGGGCAGGGGATAGAGTGGAGACGACAGCAGAGTAGAGAAGTGAGGGGGAGAAGCGGAAGCAAATGGAGATAAGGAGACAGAGCAACGTTCTGATGCCCAGATAGAAGAAACCGTAGGATATTATGGTACAGCTGTGTTCTATTGTATTTGGCAGTAGAATGTGAGCTTCTCTCAAGAAAGCAGAACAGAAGCACTACAGAGAACTCAGGAAATGCTTCAAATTATTAGGCTTTGTGTTTGCTCGTGGAAGGGAGTGAGGAAAAACAAGGTCAATTAGGAAATAGCTCTTAATTGTTGCTTGACCACTACATTTTTTTAATTTAAATTTCGTATATAGGCTAAAAGATGGATTTACAAATATGCAAACGACCAAACCATGAAGATAATGGTCGGTGCCGGAATAGTTTAAAGGGGTGTTACAATATGAATTCTATAGCTAGTGCCAGCCCTTTACAAAAGGTGGTTATATAACCACAATCTAAGTTCCTAAGCTAAAGCATAAATTAAACGGAAACAAGGAGACATCACCAAAACATTGTCAAAATCATCTCAACCACTGACTGGAACCATTTTCCAAGTATATGGAAGTTCCATTTCAGGTGGCAAGGTAACATCTGTCTCATGTATTTCAATTGGAGGCTTTAGCTCAGATTTGGAAGGATGGAAGACAAGCGCCATTTTCCAAAGCAACTCCAATCTCCCTAAAGCATACTTCCCTGGAGCAATCCACAGTTGCCGTCACTGTCTGGAGTCTACCGCTCTAAGTCCCAATTGTTATAAATGAATCTTGCCCCCATGGAATTGGCCATTCAAACCTGCAAAGTCCAACACAAATAGCACAATATACTGATCTTTAAATTTAAGCAAGACGAGACAGTCATATGCCAGCAGAAGGTGTGATTGGCTCATTTACGGCTGATTTGGGGGGGGGGGGGGG
>AP025044.1:40256136-40273636 GCA_036186865.1 Eustoma russellianum
TTTCAATGTTAACTTACAGAATAAGTAAAAATAATGGAGGGGAAAACAAAGAAACCAGCTCATCTCAAGCTTGTCCTGGACCATCTAATCTGGGATATTTTTTTTAACTGTGCTCATGATTGTCAATTTATGAATCGCTATCTTTCTTGTTGATAGAAGAACAATAACATTTTTATTCTGTACATAGTATGTGCTATTCATTTTTGGTTTGCCAAAGATATCCACCGCCGACAACAGTGGCTAATCATTTTCGATGCTAGAGTTTTCCATTTGGAGGTTTTTATTATGTGCTATTCTTGCTCTGCTGCTTCTTCATTGTGTGCATGTACATAACAAGTGAAACATGGGTATGTCATATCAAGAAAGCGTGCCTCTATGTTGCAGCGTTAAGTGGGTTTACTAAACACTGTGAACCTTTTGCTTATTTGTTACTCTTTTTCTGCCATTATGCCTTCTTCTTATCTGTAGTTGTTGTCTCAGTATTTTCTTTTCCTTTTCAATTGCAGAACATTACAGACCAAAGTTTGTGGTTAATTTCTCAGAATTTTGTGGAGTTGGTAGAATTAAACCTTACCAGGTATGCAATTATTTATTTTTTACCTTTAAGATTCACTGTCTTCTTGCATCAGATGATAGCACTTGCTGTCAGGGAGTAAAACATCAGAAAATTTAGGGAAGTTCTTACTCATGATGCTTGAAGAAACATGTATTTGAGCAAAGGATCGACTCTTTTGCTCGATACCCTGTTGGCAGTTTTTTTTTTTCAAGGTGTTTTGATGACAGAATGTTAAACACAGCAGATAAAGATAACCGTTCTATTAACTCTTCTAGCTTTTAGGTTAATACCATTAATCTATTTCTTAATGCCAATATTGCCCTATTTCTACAGAACATTAAGTGTCTGGCAAGGTATAAGTTTTAATCTTTGATTGTGAACAGGTGCGTGAAGATAACCGACAGTGGGTTGCTACATATTTTGATGAAGTGCTCTTCTCTTCAGAGTCTGAATCTTTATGCGCTTTCGAGGTTTGTTTCCTTTTGATTTGATGCCAGAGTTTGCTACTAAGTTATTGGGTTTTGCCTAATATGCGTGAGCTTTCCTTCCTGTTAAAGCCGGAAAACAGGAATTTTTCTTTAAGTCCGACCACTTTGTTGTGTAGCTTGACAGATGAAGTCTACAAGAAAATATATCTCTTGACCCATCTTAAATTTCTAGACCTCTGCGGTGCTCAGGTAAATTCTTTTTTCTGCAAAACGGATTTGTTGCACATTTCAATTACTTAAATATGGAGTGATCTCCACAGAGAAGTGCTTAATTTGTAGAGAAATCAATATAAACCACTTTATTGTGCTTTAGAATCTTTCAGATGACGCCCTTTGTCTTCTAGCAAAGTGCAAAAAGCTAGCCTCCCTTAACTTGACATGGTATGTGAAATGCGTATGCAATCTTTTTTTTCTTCCGGTTAAAATGTGTGTGCACTCTTGATTCTATGTCAAAGATTATGACACCACTAGCTTTACGTTTGGTTATTGTTTGTGTAGGTGTGTTCGTGTGACAGATGTTGGCGTAATAGCTATTGCTGAAGGCTGCACGTCTCTTGAATTCTTGAGGTGAACTTTGATGCAGAATTTACATGATATATATATGATTGCCCCTCCCTTGAACAGGCTATTGATCTTGTATTTGAGGCTTCTTCATCTTTTGCTTTAAGCTTGGGAACTTGTTTACTGATATGTCATTACCAACTAGAACTTTGTTTTGGCATGCTAGACTGCGAGACAATAGGTCCATCAGTTAAATTCAATATTTTGGAAATAATGTTAATATTTGTGGTCCAAGATAGGAGTTCATGGAGACAGAGAATTAAGATTAACGAGGTTTACGCGGGATATAGGAGCACCTTAGAGTATATTTAGGGTTTAGATACTCTCTACATTTTAGATTGACTTTGCACTTTTTTGTTTTTTGTTTCTTGCTTTTTTTTTGTTTTTGTTTTTTATCTTTGTCTTGCATTAGTTGTGCATATGCACAGTTATGTCTATTTTAATATCAGAAGCGTTCTTTTTGTATTTATTAAATTACCTCACTAACACACTGGCACGCCATGTTCCTATTAGTCATTTATGCATGTAGACATAGAACCGGGGGTCTCAATGAAAGCAAACTCTCTATCCCTTGGGATGGGGGTATATTTTGCCTGCATCTCACCTTCTCCAGACCCTAACAATAGTTTTTGCTGTTGTTGGGATATATTGGATATGATTGATTGATTAACTTATGGCAATGGATGCGTGATATTTCCGATTATGATGGCAAACTTAATTCTTAATGACTTGGCTTGACTAATGTGTTTCTGTTGTCTTAATGTTCATGCTCATCTACCTGCTGCAGCTTGTTTGGGATTGTTGGGGTGACTGATAAGTGTGTGGAAGCCCTTTCTGCACACTGCTCAAGAACATTAACCACCCTTGATGTGAATGGATGCGTTGGCATTAAGGTTTGTATACCCATCATTGTATGGTCATCCCTGCTTTCATATTGGCCTGTAGAACACATGATGTATCTGTTGATCATTGAAAGACTACTTTCATCATCATCCGTACCTAGTATATCCCAACGAGAGCAAAAGCCATCGTTAGAGTCTGGATTGAAAGACTACTTTATTGGTCATAAAGAGCAACTCGATCCCTTAAGAATGATCGTTAAGGGTGCGCTGCCCTTCATTTGTCTAACTTATTGCTTTCCTTCTTACGTTTCTATGATCTTTATTCTATTGTTTGGAAATGTCAGAAAAAGCTAGCATCAGTACACTCTCCATGTGGTGTACACACACACACACGATCATGCATTGTCTTCTGTGGTAATTGAGTGATGTGTGCATCTTTCGTTTTGTGATTGTAGATACGCAAGCGAGAGGAGCTGCTTCAAATATTGCCAAACCTAAAATGCTTCAAGGTTCATAGCTAAGTTCAAGAGAGATTCTGGGCTGTTTTTTTTTTTTTTTTTTTTTTTTTTTTTTTTTTTTTTTTTTTTTGTGTTAAAGCTACTGAAGTCGGTGTCTTGACTTGCGGGAAGTCAGAAACACCAGATTTATCTTTCTGTTTTTTCCCTTTCGGATTCAAGGCCATACACATGAACTTATTCTTTCTTTTATGAATAGCATCGGCATAGTAATTCAGAAAATGCACAGACGGTTTGGGAGAAACATTTTTGGGACACTTAAACTGAAAAATCTGTGAAGAAACGAAACTGAGAGCAAATTGGATGCAATCCTTGGAGTAAAGGTGAAATCCCTCACCCGGACTCCCAGCGTCTTAGCCCCAAGGAGCATCGTAGAGGATGTAAATTAGGAGCTCAACGGCTTCCTAAATTGGATTAAGACTTATGTAGTGACCCACATAAGGTGCCCTGCAAACTAGGCATTCGGCCTAGCAGCAGTGGAGCATCACACTGTGTATGTTTCTGAATTCGAACTCTTAACCTCTTGGAGTAAATCTCAACTCGATTACTAACTGGACTATGCCTTAGAGTCAAATTGGATGCAATTCTCATTTGATTGTCGGTGTGTCTCAAGTCAAATTTCATCAAAAATATATACAGCAAGTCTCGTAACTGTTAAACCTGTATTCACTACCGCCAAGTCACCTCCAGCTGCCTCGATCAGTTCCTTATTGATTTGCTCTTCGTCGGCATCACTTGAGTTAAACAAAATGTATCATTCCTGATTTGACTGGAAATGTACCAAACGAAGGAAGCAAATCTCTCACTCAGACGACTCAATAAACAATTAGCTCAGTTTCCTGGTTCCATGAAGTACGACAGCTTAAGAAACGTGTTATCAAGATAGACGTTTTAATGAATAAAAACATGTTCATTCTGCAAGACACGTAGTGCAGCATCACATTGAAACCTTTTAAAGACCACCATTGTCCTGGACACTTTTTTTTGTGTTTGACTTTGTCTTGTATTATTTTGTTCATATACACGATTATGATATTTTAGTGTCAGAAAATGTCTATTTGTATTTACTAAATTTCAATAACACATTATATCCCTATTATTATGTCATATATATAGATACATATAGATCCGGTGGCTTTGGCTGCCTCTCGCATTTACCGAACCATAACGATAGCTTTTACTATCATTATGATGTACTAATGACATGTACTTGATATGTGTTGTTATTGTTGTTGCATTGTCCTGAACACTGCAGGTAGTTGCTCTCATTGCAGCATTTTCGTGAGGGAAGGTACCATCATTCAGACAGGTCATACTTTGTAAGGGAAAGGCATTGACCTCTTTGCTATCACTAGACGTATATATTGGCCTAATAAGACCGCCTAATCTTTGATTTGCATTATAGTTAATAAACAGATGAAGATGCATTGTCCACATGTAAGCACATGCATGTATGCATCTTCAATGGGGGAGGAATCATTATGCAAACATGCGACTTCCATGTAAAATTTAATATTTCAGGGAAAAAGAACACACTACTAAGTACTGCAAGCATCTCTGCTGTGTTGAGTGAAAAAAACAGATTCATTAAGGTCGATAAGTCTTAACTCGTTCCAGAAACAAACGGTGAAGTAGAACAAAAACAGAAACACCCTGCCTTAATAACCTCCCTTGAGATCATTAACCACATCATAAGGAATGGGAGTAACAGTCTCCAAAGTAGCACCTTCCACCATAAATCCAGGTTTGGGGCCTTCTGGCTTTCTTTTGGTACTGATCCTCTCACCTCTGGCCTTAGCCTCAGCTTTCAACTTATCATTGTTCTTGATCCTCTGCCTTATCTCTTCATTGCATCGAGAAGGATGGACATGCTCCACACGCACATGAATCCTTTTCTTGAGAATTTTGTTACGAACCTGGTAACAGAAAGACACAAACTTAATATCAGACTGCATATCCTCTCCCCAAGCAAACCATCACACCCCACACAACATTAGCTGAATCAACAAGACGGCAAGGAGTCTAGGAGGTAATCAACTATATAAACAAAGAATCAACAAAAAGATTCAAGCTTGAAAAAAAAAAGACCCTGATCTCTTCTACAACCACCATAGTTTTCAGCAAGGCAAAAACAATAACTTAGGCAACTAAGTGAGAAGCGCATTGTGACATGGAGTAACATTGTTTATAAAAGAAATCACTGAAAACGAACAACAATTTAAGCATCTTTTTACACCATCATAACATCAATGACTAGAGCAATGCACACAGAAGAATCCAGCAATCAGCATCATACAATGAACAGAATCCTAGATTGATTTTAATCCATCGAAACTCTCTAGGAAAATGAACCTACAACTGTACATCTTGGTTGATTTTAACCTAACAAACATCATCGTCAATAAATCTTCCAGGAACGCTGCAACTGAACGCCGCAACTGAACGCCTGAGATAACTTATTATCGTCCATAACAAATCATTACATATGCTAGTAGTTTGTTATTACCCAATACTTGAATCAAATTTTGAGAAATTAAAGAGGGAAGAAAAGGGACCTGCTTGTTGACTTCAACGCCAACGGCGCGCTTGGTAACGTTCCAGACACGACCGGTGCGTCCATGGTAATACTTATGAGGCATACCTTTGTGAACGGCGCCATTGACCTTGACGTCAACGTACTCGCCGACTTTGAAGGTCCTGAGGTAAGTAGTCAGATGAATGGTACCACGCTTTCTGAAACCCCTCTGGAACAAGTCTCTAGTGCGAGCCCTAACTCCATGTCCGGCCGGCATCTTCCTCGCTGAGGTGCTGTGAGGATATTAGGGGAGTGACAATGGAGAAAACTCAACGCAGATGAAATAAAGCTGCGTCTGCTGAATATAAATCATGGGGCTAGGGTTTCTTAGCTGGGCTTAAACTCTGTTTGGATCAAATAATGAGCTTTGGGCCCAATAACAAGTGTGAGATAAAGGCCGGGTGTGTCAATTATATTTCTAGAGGCCCAGAACCCAAAGCCAAACCTATATAAAAAAGGTTCCGATTTACTATACTTCTGTGTTTCCGCATGGTGTAGGAAGGAACCGGATCGCTTTGCAATATGTGGCTAACTTTATATTGCAAGTTTTCTTGAGGCGGACACTCAAATTTTTATTAGGGATAATTCCCTTTTGCTCCCTTAGTGTTTGACATAATCTCCAATAACCACCTTAATGTTTAAAAATACACCTTACCTCCCCTCATGTTTGAAAAATACACCGTTATCCCCTTGATTTAATTTAAAAAATGTTTTTTAAATATATATAATATAAGTACCTATTTTACCCTTACTCTCTTCATCTTCTCCCCATCAGCCGCCGCCCCTCTCCCCTGCCCGCCTCCACCAGCCGCAGCCACCTCTCCGCCCTTCCACTCCCCTGGCTCATGCCTCTCGGTTAAGGAACAGAGTCTGATCCTTCGCTCAGATTCTTAGCTTAGTAGTAGCATAGTTAATTGGATCATATCTCATCACTAGGATGAAGCTTGCACGCAAAAAGCTGTTGCATCTTGATACTGATGATACTCAGCGACCAAATCGTTCATGTTGCTCTCAGCCTCAGTGAACTCCATCTCATCCATACCTTCCCCTGTGTACCATTGCAAGAAAGCCTTCCTCCTAATCATGGCAGTGAATTGTTCGCTCTCTCTACGGAACATCTCTTGAATTGAAGTCGAATTTTCAATAAAGGTTGATGCCATCTTAAGACCAGTAAATGGGATGTCACATACTGTGGACTTAGGAGGGGGGTTTCTTTGCAACAAGTTCGCCCCTCCCGTATGCAGTTGAAGATTTTCACTGGGCTTCGTTTCCATTTCTCATAAAAGCAATGATATATCCGGACGGAATCCATCCCGCCATTTCCATGGTTTACTTGGTTCATGGATAATATATAAGATGATGAAACTTGAGAAAATAGGCCGATCATTTCCCTTCCCATAAAATCTGGGATTGGGATCCTAGAGCAGCATCCATGGAATCAAATTTGCCTATTACGGAATATTAGCAATATGCACAATTTCAACCCAAAAAAACGGCTCAATCAACCGGGAAGAAGCTGCGCATTCTTTTTCTTTTTTGCAGGTTGAGATGATGATGAATAGTAAAAAGGTGGGGGTATTTTTGACTTTTTCTTAAAAATTTTTAGTTTTATATTTTAAAATATCATTTTACCTTTTAGTCCAAACATCAATGGTGGTAAAGGTGTATTTTTAAACATTAAAGTAGTTATTAGAGATTATGTCAAACACTAAGGGGGCAAAAGGGAATTATCCCTTTTTATTAAGATGGACAATCTGTCATAATGACTTGGAGCATATTTAGGTGGGTCAGGATCGCCTGACCGCCTAATCTCTCACCCCCTCCGCGACCGCCCGATGTTGGATCGAAATCCCTGCACAAACACCACTAGAGGGGGGGTGAATAGTGGTTAGCGGAAATTACACTATTTTAAACCCTTTTCAAAACCCCTCAGTTCTGAAATCTGAAACTCAGAAAACAGAAACTGTTTTTGAAAATATTTTTCCTACTTTGAAAACACTTCCAAAAATTATGAAACTTTCCAGGAACACACTTCAAGATGTTTTCTAACTCCTGCAAAAATATCAAGTCAAAATAAATTCTTTAAAACGTTCAACTAATCAAAAACTTTTTGTCTACACAGAATTCCAGAACAGAGTTCAGAAACTGACTCAACTTCACAAATTTTTTCCTGACAATCCCCAAGTCCAAAACCTTTGAAAATTTAACACAATAATCCTTAAGATATGTATAATAATGGGTTGAAACAGTTTTGGAAAATTCGTTTGGGAAGTTAGTCAACCAAGTCACTTTTCTCAACTTTTGCAAATCTGAAAAACAGATTGTAGCAGTTGCAGAACTTTGGACTTTTGATTAACCTAAACTTATCCAAATTGAGTCAAATTGGTTTCAAATGAAAGCTAAGAGACTAAAGTATGTCTCTGCAAAATTTTAGCAATTTTGAAAACCGTTTACTATTTTTTCCAGAATTTATAAAACGTGTTAACAAAACAGAGAATAGAAAACTGAAAGTGTAAAGTACGGAAAGTAAAGAACACCAAGAATTTTATACTGGTTCGGCCAAATGTGCCTACTCCAGTCTTCGAGGACACCTTCCTCGGTATTCACTATCACCCGTGTCACAGAATTACACCTTAGCTCGATCCTTGGGCTTCACACCAACCCTATTCAAGCTATTCACAACACCTTTACAGAATTTCAGCACTATCACACCTCATACACCTTTTCACCTTTTGATTAAGCCTTATAAACTTAGCTTATCAATTACAACAATTCCTTCACAATAAGGTGTATCTAAGCAGCATTACAATACTTCAAATATTTCACCACAAGCTGCACAATAAGAATAGAGAAGAAGAAGAAGATAGCATGAGAGGTGTGTCTTCAACTCTTCACTTCAACCTCTATTTATAGTGTGAGGCATCCCTTGTTGATAAGATTGCCATTTGTCACCTTGAATGTCATCAAACACACTTGTCTTTACACCATTGGTTCTTGTCTTCAAGACATTGCACACTTGGCACCTTCAAGCAATGTGATTTGTCCATCTATGTCACCAACTTTTTCAGCATTATATGACATGGAAATTTCAGATTTGAAGGAGATAAATGATGAGATAAATAAAGAGATAAATGATGAGTAAATCTCTCAAAAGTTAACCAAGTTTGTTCCATCATAATAGCACATGTGGGAGAAGAAATCTCTGCAGAAATTTGAATTCCATTCAGCCATAAAACGTCCATATGGCCATGTGTGTGCCATGTTGACAACTTTTTGCCACCAAGTATAATCCTTGATTTTTGATTGGTTCTAGCATAATTTCCTTGTACACTTGTCATCACATGAGATAGTCTTCTTGTACACATGTAAATGTATCATTTTGATGAGAAAAATAGAAGTTAATCTCAGCCCTTGAATTCAAAATGAATGGCTAGATTTAAGTAGAAAATAGTCAAAACTATCTCCACCTTTCTCTCCTTGAAAGTTGTAACCATTTACCATGTCAAATGTGACATGAAATTACTGCACAATAATCTGAGAATAAGTCTTATAATGATATCATAAGATGACTATATAGTGTGACAAAATAAATGTCACATAACGAGAAATCCCGAGAATACCGAAATCCAAATATAGCAATAATGATCTTGATGTTGATACTTCAAGAATATCATAAGAAGTCCATAACGATGATAATAATATCCTTGAGAAATAATCATAGTGAAGTCGTCGCGATATGCTCCGAGAATAAAAAGACGATAATTCCCTTGATAATATTTTTTGAGAAAGATAGTCTTGTCTTGAAATAATTATGACGAATGTCATAAAGATAGTCTTTAGATGATAATATCATGTTACATAGTAACATATTATAGAATATGTGAAGACAATGTACCTGCAAGACTTAAAATTCCACTTTTTGCCCTTTTTGGTAAGTCGTATAACTTCCACGGCATATTAGTTACAAGACATAATAATATTCATAAAAATCAAATAATAAACTCACCAAAATCATATATGAAACATTAAGAACATATATGTAAATGAAAACAACTATTTATCACATTTGTAACACATAATAATATTTTTCAAAGATTAAGCGCTTTGTGTAGTGCTGCATGTTGCCATCAGAACTCTCTGTTCAGAATTTCCAAATGAATAAAGCGCTTAGTGTAGCGCGCATAAACTTTCTGATCCCAGTTTTTCGTAGAATAAAGCGCTTGGTGTAGCGCGTCAGAACTCTCTGATCTCAGTTATTCAAATGATAAAGCGCTTTATGAAGCGTTCAATGTTTGAACTAAAGTTTCTGTTTAAACTTTCTGAAAGATAAAGCGCTTTATGAAGCGCTCAATGTTCTCTGTTCAAACTTTCTCACATGTTTAATATGTTTCATCTTTTTATCATACGTGTGACACTTCCTTAAAATCATAACTTTGAAAATTATCCAAACATATTTTTCAACACCCGACACGTGGCAGCAGGGGGGTTGTGAGGCTGGGTGGGCGTCACCCGCATCCAGCCTCACCACCCCACCCCGCTGCCACGTGTCGGGCGGTCACGTGGGCGGTCACGGAGAGGGGGGTCAGGTGATCTCGTTCGTATTTAGGTGGCTGCGATGAGGCCCATATAGGTACAATTGTTGAACTTAGGCTCAGTTGTGCTATTCTAATTGCTTCATGGCAGATAAATTTGAACTAAAAGTTTGTGAATCTATCCTGCCAATTTATGCATTTCGCTGCAAAGGTAATAGGGGTGTTAACGAACCGAGTCGAGTCGAATATTAGGTTTTTGAATTTGGATTTGTTTAGCTAAACGAACTGTTCGGCCGGTTCGTTTAGCTAAACGAGTTTTAAAATTGGTTCGAGTTTAGCTCGATAACACTATAACTGTTTAAACGAGCCAAACAGTTTGTGAGCTGTTTGGCTCGTTTAAGTAAACGAATCCAAATAGATGTTCGAATTTGTTTCGTTTAAATAAAATTAACAAACGACCTCGAACTAAATACGAATAGAACTCGAATAATTCACGAACTGTTCGTTTCGCTTCTGACTAACCACAGCCGGCTTTATCTTTGGACTAGAGGCGTTTGAAGGCCATCAATAGAATAAGTGCGCAACTCTAGTTTTCTTAGTCTTACCTTTTGACCTAATTGTTTCTACAAAAGAAAACTTTTGACCTAATTGAATACCTTTCGAAAGTGCATGTAAATCGCGAGGGCGGTCCCTAGAGCAACATGTAATGTAATGTAATGTTTTGTGACCTTAAAGTCACGGATTCGACCTGTGAAAATAGTATCTTGCACAGTGTGTAGGGTAAGACTGTGTACATCAGATCGCGAAGCGATCCAGTCCCTTCCCTCACCCCGCACAAATGCAAGAGTCTAATGCACTGTGAACGTCTTTAATGTATATAATCCAACCATTCTGAAGAGGCAATTACACTTAAAACCTTCATGACATAGCCTTCGTGATCCGTCTTTATTCATTTTTGCATGCAACTCACATACACCTTTCGTCTCAAACATATATTTTGATTTTGATTTTTAAATAGAGTTTAAATTGCATTGTGTTCAATAATCAAGATAGACCTACATTGAACAATCGAAGCATTTACATTAATCACCTCAATGTGAGGCTTCGGGCTAAGCCATTTAAGAGTATGAGACCCTTCAGACTCAGAATGCATTCTCTTGGTTTCTCTACACCATTTTTCCCCCTAACTCGACATTCTTTATCATCATCCGTATCCAGTATATCCCAACGACAGCAAAAGCTATCGTTAGGGTCAACTTGACATTATCAATTAAAACCCAACGTATAAAGTTTTTCGATTTTTGTAAATTCACACATATGCAATCATTTTTATTCTTTCCCTTTGAATTCTTTCGGTCTCGTTCAGTCTATAATTACTCTATTCGTGTTAAAAATATTGTGTTCTTTTTTTGTTTTTATTTTTCCTAAAAATATAGTTCAATAGTAAGCATTAATAGTCAACGTTCATATACTACTTACCTTCAATTAAGACTTACATGATTTATTTCTATTTTATCTTAAGTAACCAATTATGAGTAACCAAGTAAGAGTAGAACATGAATAGTAGGTCATAAAGTTTGACCTCTATAAATTGTGTTCAACTTAAACTAGGACAAAATTTTTACGACGGAAAAAGATTTTATAACGATGTTCTAAGTGATTTGCCAATTGCCTTTGTGATTGATAGCAGAGATGGTAGTTAAAACCTGATTTTGGATTGATGAAGCTAGTTGACAGTCATTCTACCGTCTTTACTTAAACGAGACATTTTAATGGTATATGTTTTGTACAAATTTTATATGTTTTTTAATTAAAACATATAAGATAATACTAAAACATACAATACTCTTTCAGAACATATAACATCGAATATCCCTACATGGAACACTAAATTTTCCCGCTTATGAGGTATCAAGGGCTTAGAATGTGTGGCATGGGGTAGCTAGTAAACATATTCCATCAAAGAGGAATCAGAAGACTGTAGCTGAACCGGGTTCGGATCTGGAGGCCAACGGTAAGATAAAATATGAGGCATCCAATCACGCGCCATCACGTATACAAACTGCTCTTTTTTAAAATAAAAAAAATTTGAACCTGCTGACCAGTTTGTATACGTAGCGATGCGTGATAGAAGACCTTATATTTTGCCTCACCGTTAGCCTCTCCAGATCTAAACCGGAGCTAGCATTCGAAAGGAAGAAGTTAATATGTTGCCATTAATAGAAATTAAAATGTTGAATATGTTTAACCGCAAAAGGAATTGGTACATTTTTCGTGGTCTCAAAGGACTTATGTTTTAAAAGTATTGTCAGTACTATAATGACAAGTTAACTGTAACAATATTTTTAGTTGGGAGAAAATATTAGGTTATTCAAGTTGAAACCGTGCTTTTTTTCTTGTCATTTTCAATGCGAAAATTCCGTTATTTTATATGCATAAGATACTTTGACGTTTAGATTGAAGAATTCCACAGATTTTCCGTCAAAAGCAAAGTCCACAAGGACGAATTCAAAGTTAAAGTCCCTCTTACGCTTAATTAGTTGCAAATCTAACAACATTGTTCTAGAGTTCTGTGTTTATTTCCGTCAATTTTTAAGATGTCGAAACACATATATAACAGCATCCAAAGATGTTACCATACAAGATGGTAACATGTCATACCAAGTGAAATAATAATAAAATATGTAGCTAACCGTTATACCAAGTGAAATAATAATAAAATATAACGGTTTTTGTCAAGGAAAAGGGCCGTGAGGCCGTGGGACACATCGAAGGCAGCGAATAACAGCAGCAACAAACCACATCTTTCGGTTGTATCAACAAACCCTATCTTAGGGTTTTCAAGACTCAAATACTCAACTTCTCATCCTAACAAATGGTTGTTAATATTTCTTGTTGTAATCTTTTATCTTTTGAAATACTTGACTTGTAGTAAAACTCTCAAGCAATAGGCTGAGGATAAATACACAAAATGTACATGCGTGTATCTTGAATGAACGAAATATAAGTTTCATCTGTTTTCTTTCATGGTATCAGAGCCATAGCGACTCCCACGAGTTTCTTTATTCCTCACGTTTATACTCCTATGGCCGAATCTTCGAACACCAAGCATGGCTCCCTTGATGGAGTCATTGCTATCAATGTAGCAGCACAACTTCCCCTCAAACTAAACAAAAGTAACTTTCCCTCTTGGAAGGCGCAGTTTGATGCCTTACTATATGGTTATGATTTGATGAGTTTTCTTGATGAAAGTGTGCAGTGTCCCTCCAAGCACATAACGGATAAAGAGGGTAATACGCAGCCAAATCCAGATTATGCTATCTGGGTTCGACAAGACAAAATGCTGCTGCATGCTATTCTGGCATCTGTTGCCGAGACCGTGGTACCTCTTATAGCCACGGCATCCTCTTCACGTGAGGCCTGGACTAGGCTTCACAAGTTGTATGCAAATAAATCTCGTTCTCGCATCATGAATCTTAAGGAGAAACTCACCAACATTACGTGTGAGTCTCAATCCGTGGCTGACTATCTTCAATCCATCCGAAGTTTAGCTGATGAATTGGCTCTAGTTGACACTCATCTAGCTGATGATGATCTTGCTATCTTTGCACTAAACGGTCTCGGTAGTAGCTTCAGAGACATTGCTGCTGCTATCCGAGCTCGTGACACTCCTATCTCTTTTGAAGAACTTCATGATAAGCTCGTAGAACATGAAGCGTTCCTCAAGCGTGAGGAGACCCGGAATGGTTCTGCTGTTACGGTCAACTCTACCCAAGTGAAATCAGGCCGTGGTGGGAATGGATCGGTTGGCAATTTCCGCGGACGTTTTTCTCACAAAACTTTCGCTCCTCCGGGCAGCAACATGACATCGCACAGCAGTGGCCAACCTACGGCCACTGCTAAGTTCTCTCGTGCTCCTCAAAATGGCGTGGTTTGTCAATACTGTCAGAAACGCGGATACACATCTCGACAGTGTTATTCTCTCAAACGGTCAATGAACCAGCAGCAGCCCGAACTCCATCACACCACCTCTGGGGTAACGAAGCAGAACTGGATCCTGGATTCTGGAGCCTCCCATCATGTCACCAATGACCTTAATACCCTGTCTCATCACCAGTCGTATGAGGGTCCTGACGATGTCCTCTTAGGCGATGGCTCTGGCCTCACCATCGCCAACTCTGGTTCTTCTATCATTCCTTCTTCATCTAAATCTTTTGTCTTGTCCAATGTCTTGCATGTGCCCCTGCTCACCAAAAATTTGATTTCTGTTTCCAAGTTTTGTCAACATAATAATACATCTATTGAATTCTTTTCTTTTTCGTTTGTTGTGAAGGATCTCAACACGGGGGCACCGCTTGCTCACGGGCGGACCAAGAGTGATGTTTACGAATGGAATCTGCACTTTGCATCGTCTTCAAGACCAGCCCAGTCGACGCCACCGCCGGCTTCATCCAAACAAGTCCTCGCCATTAATAAAACTGGTGTTGATACTTGGCATCATCGCCTTGGTCATCCTTCCGCTCGTGTGTTTCAGTTTTTGAGTCGTAATAAAGATGTCTCTTTGTCATCTAGTCATACCCTTAGCAAGTTCTTTTGTGAGTCATGTTTGAGCAATAAAAGTCATAAACTTTCTTTTCATCGTACATCTGTCAGCAGTCGAGGTCCACTTGATTTAATATATTCTGATGTATGGGGTCCCTCCCCGGTTGAATATTGATGGCTTTCGCTATTATCTTTTGTTTATTGACTATTATACCAAATATGTGTGGTTGTTTCCGATGTCTCACAAAAGTGATGTTTATACAATTTTTCCTCAATACAAGCGCATGGTTAAAATTTTTTTTCATCGTCCTATTGTTACATTATATACTGATGGGGGTACTGAATATAAGAGTCTCAAAGGGTTCTTTAACTCTGTTGGCATCCAACATTTGGTCTCCCCACCCTATACGCCTGAGCATGTTGGGTCTGCTGAACGTAAACATCGCCACGTTGTTGAGACGGGCTTGGCTCTTCTTCATTATTCCAAATTACCGTCTAAGTATTGGTCTTATGCGTTTCTTATTGCCGTGTATCTCATAAATCGCTTGCCGACTCCCGTTCTTTCCAACAAAACACCCTACGAATCTCTTTTTTCAAAACCTCCAAACTATAACGCCTTACGTGCTTTTGGGTGTCTTTGTTATCCGTGGTTGCGACCTTACTCTGCACACAAGCTCACCCAGCGGTCCAAACCGTGTCTCTTTGTGGGCTACTCGAATACACATCATGCGTATAAGTGTCTTGATACTACTACCAACCGGCTCTATCTCTCCCGACATGTTCACTTTATCGAACACTGTTTTCCCTTTTCCGAGTCGTCCACCCCTAATGTGAACCTGCCTGCCACCTCTGAATGGTGTCGATCTCCTGCACTTGCGGCTCTTCTTCCACCAGCCGAAATCCATGCTCCAGCCCCCTTGCGCCCTTCATGCCCTCCGCCTGGCACAAGCGACGCCACCCCAAGGTACGTTACTTCTTCTTTCTCTTCTTCAGTTGACACCCCTCCCTCCCCTGTGACCTCCAGTACTGCCACCCAGGATGTCCCACCTTCACCCGCCGAGTCACCCTCCAGCAACCCCGTCCCTGCTCCTTCGCCCCCTCTGACCTCCCCCCTGGTCCGACCATCATCACTCGTGCCCGCAATCAAATCTTCCGTCCAAAACAGTTTCCTGACTACGTTACCTTAAATCATACCACCCACCATCCTCTCCCACCACCTCTTGAGCCTACCACAGTCAAACAAGCCCTTCGTGATCCCCAATGGTGTGCTGCGATGGACGACGAGCTTGCTGCTCTTCATCGTAATGGTACTTGGGTACTTGTTCCTCTTCCAGAGGGTCATACAGTTGTAGGGTGTAAATGGGTCTTTCGTATCAAACGCAACCCCAATGGTTCGGTCTCTCGTTACAAAGCTCGCTTGGTTGCGAAAGGCTTTCACCAGCGTCCTGGTATTGACTACAGTGATACTTTTAGCCCGGTGGTTAAACCCACTACAATTCGTGTCGTCTTATCCATTGCACTTTATCATGGATGGTCTATTTCACATCTCGATGTTAACAATGCCTTTTTAAATGGTCACTTAGCAGAGAATGTTTACATGTCGCAACCGCCGGGTTTTGTGGACTCATCCTATCCATCGCATGTGTGCCTTTTGAAACGGTCTTTATATGGTCTTAAGCAAGCTCCACGAGCTTGGTATAATGAGTTAAAGGAGTTTCTCTTACGTTATGGGTTTACTAACTCCAAGTCTGACACTTCTCTCTTTATCTATCGCCGTGCCGATACTATTATCTATTTTCTTGTATATGTTGATGACTTACTTGTTATAGGCAATAGTTCGGTGGCTATTCAGCAGTTTGTCCACGCCTTGGGTACTCGTTTTTCTCTTAAAGATCTTGGTCCTCTTAATTATTTTTTGGGAGTTGAGGCTGTATTCACTTCTGATGGTCTTTATTTATCTCAACACAAATATATTCGTGATCTACTTGCTAAGTTCAATTTAGCAGGCATTAAGGATGCTGCCACGCCTATGTCCTCCAGCACGCGCTTGGTTCTTCATGATGGCACCCCATCCGCCGATGCCACTCAATATCGGAGTCTTATTGGTGCCCTTCAGTATCTGCAGCTCACAAGACCTGATTGTAGGACCTCAGGCGCTACCATCTCTCCCAAAACCAATTGGTGACAGGAGATGCGCATACCCTAGCCTTATAGTGCATTCAGCACACAAGCGCCCACGGCATTCGACTGTGACTTGGCCCACACGGCCTACGCCCACCGGCCTACGCCACGGGACAATTGCTGCACCTAACAATCTCCCCCTCAGCAATTGCTCCTGCTGGGAATCGAACCCATGACCTCGCTCTGATACCACTTGTAGGACCTCAGGCGCTACCATCTCTCCCAAAACCAATTGGTGACAGGAGATGCGCATACCCTAGCCTTATAGTGCATTCAGCACACAAGCGCCCACGGCATTCGACTGTGACTTGGCCCACACGGCCTACGCCCACCGGCCTACGCCACGGGACAATTGCTGCACCTAACACTGATATTGCGTTTGCAGTAAACAAACTTGCTCAGTTCATGCATGCCCCCACGAACACTCATTGGACGGCGGCCAAGCGTGTCCTTCGGTATCTCAAACACACCATCCATCACGGCATACTCCTCCGCCGCCATCAACCCTTCTGTCTTCGGGTTTTTTCTGATGCTGACTGGGCAGGTGACCACGATTCCTATCGTTCTACTACTGCATTTATTCTTTTTTTAGGAGACAACCCGGTGTCGTGGTGCTCTAAAAAGCAACGAACTATTGCTCGCTCGTCGACTGAAGCCGAATATAGATCAGTTGCGTCTGCGGCAGCTGAAGTCACGTGGGTCACTCAC
>AP025044.1:40278636-40308666 GCA_036186865.1 Eustoma russellianum
ATACCATAGCCAACCTTTATGTTTTATCTTCTGGGAGCTAAAACGCTAGATAAAGCGCTTGAAGTTTGAACAACGCTTCTACTCAAAGTTTTGAACCTTTTAGCATGCTATACTTGTGCAAATCATCAAAACCAATCATACATAACAATCTCCCTCTTTTTGATGATTTCACACTTAGCTCCCCCTCACTAGATGCATCTTATACTCCCCCTCACTCAATGCATTTAACATTCATTTAATTTCATATGTTCAAGAATAGGTACTTAATTGAACATGAAACAGAGTACTGATTTCATTCAATCTTTTTAAACCAATAGTTCAGAAAGCTGTGTAGTGCCAAATTTCTAACAACACCATCATAGTATTAAGTCCCATACTTATGGCCAACATAAGACCATAGTGACAAAATAACCCATGCAGAGGACTCACACATGACACTAAGACCTGCATAATACTCCATCCTGCACATATTACCAAAAACAACAAAACATAACCAAACCAGCTTGCACCTGCAACACACAAGCCAAGCCAACACCATCACAGCAAGCACACAAACAATCTAGCGACCTACCAAACACACAAGTGACCTACCTGAACATAACCAAATCATTGGTTTCTATCAATTAGCAACACAAAATAACACAGCCTACACATTCATCCATAAAGACCATAAAGATCAGCATATCATACTACTTCACATGAGCAACTAACAACAAGATTGCTAAAACAGCAGGACAAGCAACAATTCAGAAAACATCAGCAAAAACAATGCAGACAACAAAACAATACATTTCTCCCCCTAAATCATCAAAAAGAATAGAAACCAAGGATGGAGAATTGGAATTTAGAAAACTAAACAATCTTAGGTTCATCCTCAAAAGTTGCAACAACGTTAGCATAGAGTGAATTTCAAATACTCAAGACGAGCATCATGAAGGTTTTGCTACTGCACAAGATTATAGTATAATAGAATTAAGCCCAATGCCACTGTGCAAAAACAATATATGAATGCAATTTGAAAAAAAAATAAGGCTTTTGTTTTCTTGAAATGCATCACAGTTTCAACTGTACACAATTTTAACCTTTCGAGCGCCTGATGCATTTGAGCAATAGAGGTGATCATTTGGAGAGCTTTAAGTTGAAAACATTTAAAAGTTTCAACTCTGCATTGGCATTGAACCCGTTGAAGCGCTTAATTTGACTATGGACGCAAGTTCAAAGTAACATAAAATACTTAAAATCAAGAGAACATTTATATTTTCACACCATTTGATCTTGATCAATGTTAAGTAATCCCAACCAACTTCTAATTGACTCAAATACTTCGCTAGGCAATGGTTTTGTGAATATATCCGCTAGTTGGTCACTAGTAGAAACAAATTCAACACAAACCAATCCTTTTTGCACACAATCCCTAATGAAGTGATGTTTCACTTCGATATGTTTAGTTCGGCTATGATGGACAGGATTTTGTGCAATATTAATAGCCGAAGTATTGTCACACAAGATGGGTATCTTAGAAAAGTTAACATTGTAATCATTTAATGTGTGTGACATCCATAATAATTGTGCACAACAAGAGGCGGCCGAAACATATTCGGATTCCGCCGTAGAAAGAGCAACACTATTTTGTTTCTTGGAAAACCAAGAGACAAGACAATCTCCAAGAAATTGACATGTTCCGGATGTGCTCTTCCTATCAATAAGACTTCCGGCATAGTCGGAGTCACTATAACCTCTAAGATCAAAGCATGCATTCTTAGGGTAAAATAAACCAAACTTCAAAGTTCCTCGAAGATAACGAAATATACGTTTTACCGCAATGAGATGCATTTCTCTAGGATCACTTTGAAATCTAGCACATAAACATACGGCATGCAAAATGTCAGGTCTACTTGCGGTCAAATAAATTAGACTACCAATTATGCCACGATACAAGTTTACCTCAATTTGCTTTCCTCTTTCATCTTTGTCAAGCTTCAAACTTGTGCTCATAGGAGTGTTCACATTTCTACCTTCACCAAAGTTGTACTTTTTGAGCAAGTCTTTTGTATACTTGGATTGAGAAATGTATACTCCATCTTGAGTTTGCTTGATTTGGAGTCCAAGGAAATAAGTGAGTTCTCCCATCATACTCATTTCAAATTCACCTTGCATTAAGCTAGCAAATTGCTCACAAAGAAGATTGTTAGTAGCACCAAAAATAATGTCATCTACATATACTTGAACAAGTAAATGATGTTTACCTTGTTCTTTGATAAACAAGGTTGTATCCACTTTACCTCTTGAAAAACCACTATAAAGAAGAAATGTACTCAACCTATCATACCAAGCTCTAGGAGCTTGTTTAAGGCCATAAAGTGCCTTTTTGAGTTTATAAACATGATTTAGAGAATCATGACATTCAAACCCGGGAGGTTGAGCCACATATGCCTCTTCTTGGATAATGCCATTTAAGAAAGCGGATTTAACACCCATTTGGTAAAGCTTGAAATCCTTGCAGCATGCATAAGCTAACAACATTCTAATAGCTTCAAGCCGTGCTACGGGTGCAAAAGTTTCATCAAAATAAATACCCTCTTCTTGACGATATCCTTGAGCAACTAATCTAGCCTTATTTCTTGTGACATTACCTTGATCATCCATCTTGTTACGAAATACCCATTTGGTGCCAATAATAGGATGATCACGAGGTTTGGGAACTAACTCCCAAACATCACTTCTCTCAAATTGATTTAGCTCTTCTTGCATAGCTAGAATCCATTCCTCATCAAGAAGTGCTTCTTTAACATTTTTGGGTTCTATAAGGGATACAAAAGCATTTTCTCTATATTGCCTTCGAGTTGTAATTCCACGATTTATATCACCTATAATTAGATCATGAGGATGAGAACTCTTATGCTTAAATGACCTAGGAATATTGGATACATCTCCTCCAACTTCCACGTGATCACTTTCCGGAAGAGACAAATGATCTTCTTCAATATGTTCATCATTTTCCTGAAAATGAGATGCATTTACCAAATTTTGTGTTTCCTCAAAAGAAGCTTGTGAAGTGTCTCTATTTGTTCCACTTTGATCGTTGACACTTGGTGGATAACTTCCTTCAATAGGATCAATTTTTAAGTCAATAAAGATTTTTCCTTTAGGTGGTTCATCAACAATCTCTTTTTGATGAACAACCCTTGGAATAAAATCAAGCTCTTCTTCTTGAGAGGTTTTATCTTCAACATCTTCATGTTCATCATTAAGTTTAGTTTCATCACTAAGTGATTCACTAAACTTAACATGAATAGACTCTTCCACCTTTTTGCTTCTTTTGTTAAAAACACGAAATGCTTTACTATTTGATGCATAGCCCAAAAATATGCCCTCATCTGCTTTGAAATCAAGCTTGTCCAAAGTGTCTTTAGTATTGAGTATGAAACACTTACAACTAAACACTTTGAAATACCCAATGTTGGGGACTTTGCCATTCCAAAGTTCATAAGGAGACATATTTAAGTATGGTCTCAAATAGACGCAGTTAATTACATGACAAGCGGCATTAACCGCTTCGGCCCAAAAATATTTGGGCAAGCCGAACTCATTAAGCATTGCCCTATTCATTTCTTGTAGGGTTCGATTTTTGCGTTCGGCCACAACATTTTGTTGGGGAGTTCTTGGAGCCGAAAAGTTATGTACATATCCTTTGGATACACAAAACTTTTGGAAATCTCCATCAAACTCACCACCACGATCACTTCTAATGGTCTTAATGGTGTCACTCATGTAATTTTCCAATTGCCTACATAGATTAACAAACTCATGACATGCATCACTTTTCTTTGCAAGAAACATTACCCATGTATATCTAGTGTGATCATCTACCACCACAAATGTGTAATGTTTGCCACCCAAGCTTTTTGTACCAATATCCCCATACAAATCCATATGTAACATTTGTAGAGGCTTGGAGGTGGAAATATTCGTTTTGGGCCTAAAGCTTGTTTTCACAAGCTTTGCTTTTTGACAAGTGCTACAAAGTTCTTGGTTTTCAAAATTCATTTTGGGAAGCCCTCGAACCTTTTCATTTTCACAAATATATTTAAAAGTTGTAAAACAAACATGTCCAAGACGTCTATGCCAAAGTTGTGCCAAATCATTTTTAGCTACTAAACATGAAACATTTTGTGAAACCAAATCATTTATGCTAAGTTTGTAAATGTTTTTGTCCCTTGAGGCCTCAAACATAACAACATCGTCTCTTTTCACAATGCTTTTTGCTTTCACAAATGTAACTTCAAAATTTGTATCACACAATTGGCTCACACTTATCAAATTGTACTTAAGCCCATCCACATAAAGTACATCACTAAGAGAGAAGGAATCGTTACCCACTTTACCATGTCCTTTGATTTGGCCTTTGCTACCTCCAAAATGGACAACTCCTCCATCTTGCATAATGATCTTATGAAACAATCTTTTGTTTCCCGTCATATGGTTGGAACACCCAATGTCCACGACCCATTGGACGCCTTTGTCCTTGATTTCTCCATTTGACGCTATGACCTACAAAATCAACATATGACATTGGTACCCTTTTTGTTTTGGGTCCTTGAGGATTAGTAACATGCACTTGACCCTTTGGCACCCATACAAGATGTGTATTTCTCTTGGCTCTACAAACTCTTTCTACATGCCCTCTCTTGTTGCAATAGAAGCATGTAGGAATACGTTTGTGAGAGTAAGGATGATCATGATGCTTATGTGTAGGCATAATTCGAGAGTAAGAATGATCATGATGCTTATGTGTAGACATAATCCGTGATTCATGTTTATGCATGTTCTTCCTTGGTACTAAGGAAGAGGTTTTGGCAACAGGTTTAACCAAAGGTTTTGATACCTTGGGTGCTTTTGCCTTGCTATGAGGCATATGCCTTTGTTTCTTCAAAGATGGTTTTGATTCTTTGAAGGAGGGAGTGGATGCATTACTTGATTTGGCAAATTTAATCAAAGGCATAGTTGAAGGTTTCATGCTCACACTAGATGCATCATAGCCTAAAGCGGTTTTATCAATGCTAGCTCTTTGACTAATCAACATCTTGTTTAAAGCATGCTTCCCTTCAAACATCTTTTCCATGGTGCTCAAATGAATTTCACTTTCATATTTCAAACAACAATTCTCATTAGCAACAATCTCATAAATAGTCATAAGTAAATCATACTCAAGTTGCAATGCAATGTTGTTTTCAAGTGTGACATTATATTCATTGATGCATTCTCTAAAGTCTCGTTTGACACGCTTATATTTTAGACTTAACAAATCATTCTTCTCAATCATATCATCAAGTTCATCTTGCAATTTATAATGAGAAGATCTAGAGCATACCTCCATATCATCTTCAATGGCCATGAAACAAGAATATTCCCTATCAAGATCATCATCACTCATAGCTATAAGGGCAAGATCCTTGTCATCATCATGGTCACCTTCGGAGTCGAATAAGAGACTATCCCAATGAGCTACTTCCGCTTGAAGAGCCTTCTTCTTTTGATAGATAGCCCTCTTCTCTTTTGGGTGCGGATCCTTCACTCTACAATCTTTCATAAAGTGACCATATTTTCCACATTTGAAGCATTTGTCATCTTGGTCCTTGGATAGAGTTCCTTTGATAAATTGTTTAGCCTCATCTCCATTTTTCCTAGCAAATCTTTTGAACCTTCTTACAAGAAGTCCAAACTCATTATCCGAATCATCCGTGTCACATACCAATGCCTTAGGTGAGTGTTTGATAGGATCATTTTTCTCTTGTTCCTCAAGTTGAATTTCATGAGTCATAAGATTTCCATATAACTCATCTAATGTAAGAGTTTCAAGATCCTTTGATTCTTCAATGGCCGTCACCTTAGGATTCCATTCTCTTCCCAAGCTATTTAGAAGTCGATGGTTAAGATCTTCTTGTTCGATCTTCTTTCCCACCGCATTGAGTAGATTGACAAGTTTGGTGAACCTTTGAATAGTCTCTTCAATTTTTTCACCATTTGGGACGGAAAAATTATAAAATTGTTTCATCAACATCCTTCTCCTTGCCTTTCTAACTTGAGAAGTACCCTCATGAATCATTTCCAACTTTACCCATGCTTCATGATCCGATTGAACACCTTGAATCTTAGCTCTCTCATTTGGAGTAAGAGAACTATTCAAAATGTCAAGAGCTTTTCCATTTATAGCAAATAACAACTCTTCTTCTTGAGTTGGATTATCATAGTCAATAGGAGCCTTTGAGCCCTTGGTAACTTCTTTCCAAATCCGATAACCACAACCTCTAAGATGGGTCTCCATGTTGGATTTCCATAGAGAGTAATTATTTGGATCAAACATTGGCACTTTGGTATAGATATTAGATACCGAAGGTATCAAATTTTCTTGTCTTCTTCTTCTTGTTCTAGAAGACTCACCACCCGAAGATTCCCAATCATAAGGTGTTTCTTCCATACTAGATAGGATCAAGCCTTGCTATTTGACTACCAAACAATCAAGGTTAGGCTCTGATACCAATTGTTAGGTCCGTGATACACACTAGAAGGGGGGGTTGAATAGTGTGTTTATACAAGTATGGTTCTTTTTTGAATCTTTTTGCAATGGAAGTGTTTAAACCAATACTTGATGTGTTCTTTGAAAGAAATAACTTGCGGAAATGAAAGAACACCAAATTTATAGAGGTTCAAGTCAAAGACTCTACTCCTCTACCTTCTTGCTTTGAACAAGAAGGATTTTTGAACAAGGGATTGTTATTTCTCTTTGGGGGGAAACAACAATCAAAGAAAATACAAGAACAAACTAGGTTTAACAAACCTAGCTCAAGAACAATGAAAAACTCAACCTCTTTGAAGCCTAGCCTCCTTAAGATCTTCCTTCCACCAAAGAAATCTTCTATGGAGTATGATGTAGCTCCTACACCATCAACTAGCTCTTGGAAGCTTGAGTTTCAACAATGAACACTCAACCTCCTTGAAGCCTAGCCTCCTTAAGATCTTCTCTTCACCAAAGAAATCTTCTATGGAGAATGATGTTGCTCCAACACCATCAACTAGCTCTTGGAAGCTTGAATTTTTGCCCAACAAGAAGCACCTTGCTCCTTGACCAACAATCTACACTTTTTCTCCTCACAATCCTCACTTAGAAGAATACTTCTTCTTCTTTACAATATGCTCTCAACAATAAAGTAAATACAATGATTTTGAGAACAAAATAACAATGAAGACTTGAGAGCATTTGGAGTAGAAAGTTGTCTTCAAAAAAATGAATATCCCAAGCCTTATAAAACTCCTCATAGCCGTTGGAATGGAGAAAGGATGAGAGAGACATTTTTATCCCACTTGTTTTTAACATCATTACTTTGAAGGACACTCCTTGAAAAGTCAAAGCTTCTTGGAGAAGCTTTGTATTTTTAAGCTCAAAATGGCAAGATTTTTCAAATCCATTGGATTTGCCTTTTTGAAAAAATCTGCAGCTGTCAAGTTAGCATGGGGAAAATAAAAATCACATTGGTCAACTAAAAAGATAGGAGAGAGAAAATTGTACCTGCAGAATTTTCGTCCTGCTTCAGCTGTTCGGATAAAGCGCTCTATGTAGCGCTTTATGATTTATCCAGAACTCTCTGTTTCTGGAATTTAACCAACAAAGCGCTTTATATATTGCTTTATGGTTTTGACAAACATTCTGTTCAAATGTTGTATTCAATGAAGCGCTTGATGAAGTGCCTAATGTTTTAGCAAACCTTTCTGTTCAGAGAGGTCAAAAGAGCAAAGCGCTTTATATATCGCTTTATGTTATAGCCAAATATTCTGTTCAGACGTGTCATTTGATGAAGCGCTTGGTGAAGTGCTTTATGTTTTATCCAACCCTTCTGTTCATAAAAGTCAGAAGATGAAGCGCTTTATATAGTGCTTCATGTTTCTTTCAAAACTTTCTGTTCTGAGATTTTTATTGAACAAAGCGCTTGGTGAGGCGCTCATAGTGCTCCACGCTTCTGTTCAGAAAAGTCAGAAGATGAAGCGCTTTATATAGTGCTCCATGTTTCTTTCAAAACTTTCTGTTCAGAAGTTTTTATTGAATGAAGCGCTTGGTGAGGTGCCTCATACCATAGCCAACCTTTATGTTTTATCTTCTGGGAGCTAAAACGCTAGATAAAGCGCTTGAAGTTTGAACAACGCTTCTACTCAAAGTTTTGAACCTTTTAGCATGCTATACTTGTGCAAATCATCAAAACCAATCATACATAACAAGACGTCAAGTAACAACTTCACACATGCAACATATAGAATTCTTTAATATTGTTTTGACGGGCTTGTAGCAACTCATAAACTTGATGCTTTGTGAACTTAAGTTTACGAGTTCGAATCGCAGAAACAGCCTCTTGCATAAAATATAAGACAAGGCTGTGTATATCAGATCGTAAAGTGATCCAGCCCCTCCCCGAATCCTGCACAAATGCAGGAGTCTAATGCACCAAAAACGTCCTTTAATAGTGGTCCTTATGAAGGATTATCTTAAAAAATACTTACGCGATATTAGCATAATTAGCAACAGAAACTTCCTTACAAATAAAACAACATAAAGCCTATATAATTTTAACTGTACAGAAACTATATTTGGTAAACACACATAATTTCTTCCAAAACATGCGAATGGCGGGATAAAAAAAACCTTTTATTGCAAAGATCTCTAGGATTTCCTCAATATATGTGGTCTTTGTTGGAAAAAGTAAGTAACATATGAGCTAGCCAACCAAACGAGATGAACAAAAACGAAAAAAGCCGAGACGTGATAGAAATTACTGTCTTTAAAAGCAATTTTGCTTCCACCGGTTGAGCAAGATGTACTACAAGCGAATGCTTTCCAGGATTTAGCGGCTTCCCTTATTCGTTTGCTAAACAAGAAAGGGATTGGACTTGCAAATATAGAAGTGTTTGATAGTAGAAGAAAAGAGATAGATTCGGAGGAAGAACACTTTTGAAAATTTTTTAGATTTTGCAAAAATGTTGTCTATATCTTAAGATAGCAAGACCTATTATTTATAGGCTTTGAGTTGTGTAAAAAAAAAAACTACTTTGAATACATGTTTTAGCAATTTAATTAACCTCCAAGTCAGTTACATAACGTTCATGTATGAAGGGAGATGAATCTTAGATCAAAAGATGCAATTCAAAGTGAAAAGTCCTGACTTTTGTCACATCGATCGATGTTGAACAGAGAGCTCTATCTTTTCATCCTCACCACATCAATCGATCAATGTACCGATCGATTCATGTGATCGATCTACGTTGGACAGAGAGTTCTAACTTTGCGTCCATACCACATCTATCGATCTATGTCCAACAGAACAATCAACTTTATTTCAACTTTTACTTGGTTCGATCCAACTTACACATGGATCGATCCAAGTGATTTTTTACAAGTTTAAAGTGTTCAAATCATCTTTCACTCTCTCAAACAACATCATACATGTTTTTATATAAGTTTGGAGCACATTTTAAAGTATTTTGACGTACTTTTCCAACGGTCTTTAGAGGACTAAATGTTGCAATTTTAGTTATGGTTAAGGATAATTTCCATAGTACATATTATCTTAGTTAACAACTAATTATTAATATGTGTAATATTTACTTATTTATCATGAAATAAGTTTATTGGGTTAAGAAATTAAAGAAGAACGGTAGCATCAGATTATTTGCTTCTCAACCAAGCACGAATAGGTTCCATGAAAGAGATGAGATCTTTTCATCGCCTCCACACTCACCACATTACTCACCGCTTGACACGTGGCAGCAAGGGAGGTGGTGAATCTAAATGCGGGTGACACTCATCTAGACTCACCATCCCTTTTGCTGGCATGTGTCAGGCGGTGGGCAATCAAGGTGGGCAATAGAGTGAGGGTGAAGAGGATGAGAGATCCGGTCCCTCCATGAAATCGATGTTACGTGAGAAACACGTTAGTCAATACTCTATAAATCATGCACGCATAGCTAAAATGTTTTATACTCCATCATTTCAGCAAACCCTCCGAATTCCCAGTGATCATCAGCTGATCACAAAGGCCATGGCTCAATCAAAACTAACCTCAACATTCTTTATCTTTCTCTTTCTGTTACCTCTCTCAATCCAAGCCATGAAATCCGAAACATTCTCAAGAAAATTGTCCAGAAAAGGAACGCTAATTAGGAAAGAGAAACTAACACATCTCCATTTCTACTTCCATGATATACACAGCGGAAAAAACCCAACTGCTGTTAAAATCGTCGATGCAGCAGTCATGGCGGATAAACCAATAACGAGCTTTGGTGCTGCCTTCATGATGGATAATCCATTGACCATGGGCCCGGATTCGAGCTCGAAACTAGTGGGGAGAGCTCAAGGGATGTATGCATCTGCTGGGATAAATGAGTTTGGGTTGCTCATGGTTTTGAACTATTATTTTGTTGAAGGAAAATATAATGGCAGCACGCTTAGCATACTGGGGAGAAACGCGGCGATGTCGCCGGAGAGGGAGATGCCGGTCGTCGGAGGGAGTGGGCTTTTCCGGTATGCTCGTGGGTATGCTAAGGCAAAGACTTACTCTCTTGATTTTAACACGGGAGATGCTGTTGTGGAATACAATGTTTACGTGTTCCACTATTGAGATTATACATACATATATATGTTGTATGTATGCATATATTTTTTGATTTTCTTCAAAAAATTTCACTTTTCAAGTCTCAAAGCGATTTGTCATTGCCATAAACGTTTATTAGGCTGGTTTAGTTAACATTTCTCTTGTTATAAAACTCGTGTTTAAGTCTCTCTTTCGTTTTTTAATATAAAAAAAGCGTATTTCATTTAAACTTTTCATAACTTATGTGATATCTCGGTGATTTAGGTTCAAGTTTATGAGAGAGATTCACTTGTATTTCACATTGTTATGAATAACTTTTTTTTTTTTTTAATTTCTATTGAGCTTTTGATCCTATTTGTGTTGGTGTTTCTTTATTTGGTTGGAGTTTTACATGTCAAGCAATTAATGTCCAGCTTTGTTTGTGTATTTCAAAAATATCCCCTCACTTAAATCTCTCTCTAAATAAAAAACGAAGTGAATAGTATTATTTGGCATATGGTAGTTTTATTGTGTTTTAACATTTAACTGTTAGTCTTCGTAATTGTTACCAAACTATAAAATATTACAAAATCATAAATAATTATGATATTTACGTATAAGGATTCTTTTGAAGGCTTTTAAAGTCCACGAGAGTTCTTGTATTTGGACGTTTATCTTTATATACGATAAAATTCCTACATAATTAACTCTGGAAGACAATATTACAATATTCCTACTGAATAAGATAAAATTGTCAAGAACTGGTAATGTCTAAAGTATATTATGCTCGTTTAGGGAAAATTATACTTAGACTCCTTGTGATTTGGTTTATAAATTCCAAAAGCCTACTCTTTCGTTTGGAATTATACATTTACATCCTCTATAGTTTAGGTTAAAAACGCACCGACCAATTTCCGTCAAAACCACCCGGCAAAACCACATGCGTATATATGCTTCCACTCTAAAATCCTTGAGAAAAGCCTTAACCGATGGAGAGAGACGGTTCATATAGCACATTGTCAGTTTTCCTTTTTAATTACGTCCTTTCTCCCTGAAGAAAAGTTGTAAGTCTAGTCTATGGATGCAAATGAGTGAAGCGACTCATGAATCGATTAAGTTCACTTTGAATTGGTGTTCGACTAGTTTGGTTTGATAAAACTCGATTCGACTTGAATATTTAGCAAACCAATCTTGAGTATATTGATGTTCGAATCGTTAGCTCGCAGACATGATCGAACTTAGAATACATGTGAAAATTACGAATGATTTGATGTTATATTAATATATTTCTTTGGTACTGTTAGGTCCGTGAAACACACTAGAAGGGGGGGTTGAATAGTGTGTTTATACAAGTATGGTTCTTTTTTTGAATCTTTTTGCAATGGAAGTGTTTAAACCAATACTTGATGTGTTCTTTGAAAGAAATAACTTGCGGAAATGAAAGAACACCAAATTTATAGAGGTTCAAGTCAAAGACTCTACTCCTCTACCTTCTTGCTTTGAACAAGAAGGATTTTTGAACAAGGGATTGTTATTTCTCTTTGGGGGGGGGGGGGAAACAACAATCAAAGAAAATACAAGAACAAACTAGGTTTAGCAAACCTAGCTCAAGAATAATGAAAACTCAACCTCTTTGAAGCCTAGCCTCCTTAAGATCTTCTTTGCACCAAAGAAACCTTCTATGGAGTATGATGTAGCTCCTACACCATCAACTAGCTCTTGGAAGCTTGAGTTACAACAATGAACACTCAACCTCCTTAAAGCCTAGCCTCCTTAAGATCTTCTCTTCACCAAAGAAACATTCTATGGAGAATGATGTTGCTCCAACACCATCAACTAGCTCTTGGAAGCTTGAGTTTTGCCCAACAAGAAGCAACCTTGCTCCTTGACCAACAATCTAAATCTTGCTCCTCACAATCCTCACTTAGAAGAAGACCTCTTCTCCTTTACAATCACACACTCTCAACAATAAAGTAATTTTACAATGATTTTGAGAGCAAAATACAAATGAAGACTTGAGAGCTTGAGGTAGAAAGTTGTCTTCAAAAAATGAATCTCCCAAGCCTTATAGAAAATGCTCATAGCCGTTGGAATGGAGAAAGGATGAGAGAGACACTTTTTGTCCCACTTGTTTGAATATCATTACTTTGAAGGACACTCCTTGAAAAGTCAAAGCTTCTTGGAGAAGCTTTGTATTTTTAAGCTCAAAATGGCAAGAATTTTCAAATCCATTGGATTTGCCTTTTTGAAAAAATCTGCAGCTGTCAAGTTAGCATGGGGAAAATAAAAATCACATTGGTCAACTAAAAAGATAGGAGAGAGAAAATTGTACCTGCAGAATTTTCGTCCTGCTTCAGCTGTTCGGATAAAGCGCTCTATGTAGCGCTTTATGATTTATCCAGAACTCTCTGTTTCTGGAATTCAACCAACAAAGCGCTTTATATATTGCTTTATGGTTTTGACAAACATTCTGTTCAAATGTTGTATTCAATGAAGCGCTTGATGAAGTGCCTAATGTTTTAGCAAACCTTTCTGTTCAGAGAGGTCAAAAGAGCAAAGCGCTTTATATATCGCTTTATGTTATAGCCAAACATTCTGTTCAGACGTGTCATTTGATGAAGCGCTTGGTGAAGTGCTTTATGTTTTATCCAACCCTTCTGTTCATAAAAGTCAGAAGATGAAGCGCTTTATATAGTGCTCCATGTTTCTTTCAAAACTTTCTGTTCTGAGATTTTTATTGAACAAAGCGCTTGGTGAGGCGCTCATAGTGCTCCACGCTTCTGTTCAGAAAAGTCAGAAGATGAAGCGCTTTATATAGTGCTCCATGTTTCTTTCAAAACTTTCTGTTCAGAAGTTTTTATTGAATGAAGCGCTTGGTGAGGTGCCTCATACCATAGCCAACCTTTATGTTTTATCTTCTGGGAGCTAAAACGCTAGATAAAGCGCTTGAAGTTTGAACAACACTTCTACTCAAAGTTTTGAACCTTTTAGCATGCTATACTTGTGCAAATCATCAAAACCAATCATACATAACAATCTCCCTCTTTTTGATGATTTCACACTTAGCTCCCCCTCACTAGATGCATCTTATAATCCCCCTCACTCAATGCATTTAACATTCATTTAATTTCATATGTTCAAGAATAGGTACTTAATTTAACATGAAACAGAGTACTGATTTCATTCAATCTTTTTAAACCAATAGTTCAGAAAGCTGTGTAGTGCCAAATTTCTAACAACACCATCATAGTATTAAGTCACATACTTATGGCCAACATAAGACCATAGTGACAAAATAACCCATGCAGAGGACTCACACATGACACTAAGACCTGCATAATACTCCATCCTGCACATATTACCAAAAACAACAAAACATAACCAAACCAGCTTGCACCTGCAACACACAAGCCAAGCCAACACCATCACAGCAAGCACACAAACAATCTAGCGACCTACCAAACACACAAGTGACCTACCTGAACATAACCAAATCATTGGTTTCTATCAATTAGCAACACAAAATAACACAGCCTACACATTCATCCATAAAGACCATAAAGATCAGCATATCATACTACTTCACATGAGCAACTAACAACAAGATTGCTAAAACAGCAGGACAAGCAACAATTCAGAAAACATCAGCAAAAACAATGCAGACAACAAAACAATACATTTCTCCCCCTAAATCATCAAAAAGAATAGAAACCAAGGATGGAGAATTGGAATTTAGAAAACTAAACAATCTTAGGTTCATCCTCAAAAGTTGCAACAACGTTAGCATAGAGTGGATTTCAAATACTCAAGACGAGCATCATGAAGGTTTTGCTACTGCACAAGATTATAGTATAATAGAATTAAGCCCAATGTCACTGTGCAAAAGCAATATATGAATGCAATTTAAAAAAAATAAGGCTTTTGTTTTCTTGAAATGCATCACAGTTTCAACTGTACACAATTTTAACCTTTCGAGCGCCTGATGCATTTGAGCAATAGAGGTGATCATTTGGAGAGCTTTAAGTTGAAAACATTTAAAAGTTTCAACTCTGCATTGGCATTGAACCCGTTAAAGCGCTTAATGTGACTATGGACGCAAGTTCAAAGTAACATAAAATGCTTAAAATCAAGAGAACATTTATATTTTCACACCATTTGATCTTGATCAATGTTAAGTAATCCCAACCGACTTCTAATTGACTCAAATACTTCGCTAGGCAATGGTTTTGTGAATATATCCGCTAGTTGGTCACTAGTAGGAACAAATTCAACACAAACCAATCATTTTTGCACACAATCCCTAATGAAGTGATGTCTCACTTCGATATGTTTAGTTCGGCTATGATGAACAGGATTTTGTGCAATATTAATAGCCGAAGTATTGTCACACAAGATGGGTATCTTAGAAAAGTTAACATTGTAATCATTTAATGTGTGTGACATCCATAATAATTGTGCACAACAAGAGGCGGCCGAAACATATTCGGATTCCGCCGTAGAAAGAGCAACACTATTTTGTTTCTTGGAAAACCAAGAGACAAGACAATCTCCAAGAAATCGACATGTTCCGGATGTGCTCTTCCTATCAATAAGACTTCCGGCATAGTCGGAGTCACTATAACCTCTAAGATCAAAGCATGCATTCTTAGGGTAAAATAAACCAAACTTCAAAGTTCCTCGAAGATAACGAAATATACGTTTTACCGCAATGAGATGCATTTCTCTAGGATCACTTTGAAATCTAGCACATAAACATACAGCATGCAAAATGTCAGGTCTACTTGCGGTCAAATAAAGTAGACTACCAATTATGCCACGATACAAGGTTACCTCAATTTCCTTTCCTCTTTCATCTTTGTCAAGCTTCAAACTTGTGCTCATAGGAGTGTTCACATTTCTACCTTCACCAAAGTTGTACTTTTTGAGCAAGTCTTTTGTATACTTGGATTGAGAAATGTATACTCCATCTTGAGTTTGCTTGATTTGGAGTCCAAGGAAATAAGTGAGTTCTCCCATCATACTCATTTCAAATTCACCTTGCATTAAGCTAGCAAATTGCTCACAAAGAAGATTGTTAGTAGCACCAAAAATAATGTCATCTACATATACTTGAACAAGTAAATGATGTTTACCTTGTTCTTTGATAAACAAGGTTGTATCCACTTTACCTCTTGAAAAACCACTATTAAGAAGAAATGTACTCAACCTATCATACCAAGTTCTAGGAGCTTGTTTAAGGCCATAAAGTGCCTTTTTGAGTTTATAAACATGATTTAGAGAATCATGACATTCAAACCCGGGAGGTTGAGCTACATATACCTCTTCTTGGATAATGCCATTTAAGAACGCGGATTTAACATCCATTTGGTAAAGCTTGAAATCCTTGTAGCATGCATAAGCTAACAACATTCTAATAGCTTCAAGCCGTGCTACGGGTGCAAAAGTTTCATCAAAATCAATACCCTCTTCTTGACAATATCCTTGAGCAACTAATCTAGCCTTATTTCTTGTGACATTACCTTGATCATCCATCTTGTTACGAAATACCCATTTGGTGCCAATAATAGGATGATCACGAGGTTTGGGAACTAACTCCCAAACATCACTTCTCTCAAATTGATTTAGCTCTTCTTGCATAGCTAGAATCCATTCCTCATCAAGAAGTGCTTCTTTAACATTTTTGGGTTCTATAAGGGATACAAAAGCATTTTCTCTATATTGCCTTCGAGTTGTAATTCCACGATTTATATCACCTATAATTAGATCATGAGGATGAGAACTCTTATGCTTAAATGACCTAGGAATATTGGATACATCTTCTCCAACTTCCACGTGATCACTTTCCGGAAGAGACAAATGATCTTCTTCAATATGTTCATCATTTTCCGGAAAATGAGATGCATCAACCACATTTTGTGTTTCATCAAAAGGAGCGTGTGAAGTGTCGCTATTTGTTTCACTTTGATCCTTAACACTAGGTGGATGACTTCCTTCAATAGGATCCATTTTTAAGTCAATGAAGATTTTTTCCTTTAGGTGGTTCATCAACAATCTCTTCTTGATGAACAACCCTTGGAACAATATCAAGCTCTTCTTCCTGAGAAGTTTTATCTTCAACATCTTCATGTTCATTATTAAGTTTAGTTTCATCATCAAGTGATTCACTAAACTTAACATGAATAGACTCTTCCACCTTTTTGCTTCTTTTATTAAAAACACAAAATGCTTTACTATTTGATGCATAGCCCAAAAATATGCCCTCATCTGCTTTGAAATCAAGCTTGTCCAAAGTATCTATGCCAAAGTTGTGCCAAATCATTTTTAGCTGCTAAGCATGAAACATTTTGTGAAACAAATCATTTATGCTAAGTTTGTAAATGTTTTTGTCCCTCAAGGCCTCAAACATAACAACCTCATCCTTTTTCACAATGCATTTTGTTATCACCAATGTAACTTCATATTTGTATCACACAATTGGCTCACACTTATCAAATTATACTTAAGCCCATCTACATAAAGTACATCACTAAGAGAGAAGGAATCGTTACCCACTTTACCATGTCCTTTGATTTGGCCTTTACTACCTCCGAAGTGGACAACTCCTCCATCTTGCATAGTGATCTTATGAAACAATCTTTTGTTTCCCGTCATATGGTTGGAACACCCAATGTCCACGACCCATTGGACGCCTTTGTCCTTGATTTCTCCATTTGACGCTATGACCTACAAAATCAATGTATGACATTGGTACCCTTTTTGTTTTGGGTCCTTGAGGATTAGTAACATGCACTTGACCCTTTGGCACCCATACAAGATGTGTATTTCTCTTGGCTCTACAAACTCTTTCTACATGCCCTTTCTTGTTGCAATAGAAGCATGTAGGAATACGTTTGTGAGAGTAAGGATGATCATGATGCTTATGTGTAGGCATAATTCGAGAATAAGAATGATCATGATGCTTATGTGTAGGCATAATCCGTGATTCATGTTTATGCATGTTCTTCCTTGGTACAAAGGAAGAGGTTTTGGCAACGGGTTTAACCAAAGGTTTTGATACCTTGGGTACTTTTGCCTTGCTATGAGGCATATGCCTTTGTTTCTTCAAAGATGGTTTTGATTCTTTGAAGGAGAGAGTGGATGCATTACTCAATTTGGCAAATTTAATCAAAGGCATATTTGAAGGTTTCGTGCTCACACTAGATGCATTATAGCCTAATCCGGTTTTATCAATGCTTGCTCTTTGACTAATTAGCATCTTATTTAAAGCATGCTTGCCCTCAAACATTTTTTCCATTGTGCTCAAATGAATCTCACTTTCATATCTCAAACAACAATTCTCATTAGCAACTACTTTATGCATGGTCATAAGAATATCATATTCAAGTTGCAATGCAATGTTGTTTTCAAGTGTGACATTATACTCATTTATGCATTCCCTAAAGTCTCGTTTGACACGCTTATATTTTAAACTTAACAAATCATTCTTCTCAATCATATCATCAAGTTCATCTTGCAATTTATAATGAGAAGATCTAGAGCATACCTCCATATCATCTTCAATGGCCATGAAACAAGAATATTCCCTATCAAGATCATCATCACTCATAGCTATAAGGGCAAGATCCTTGTCATCATCATGGTCACCTTCGGAGTCGGATAGGAGACTATCCCAATGCGCTACCTCCGCTTGAAGAGCCTTCTTCTTTTGGTATATAGCCCTCTTATATTTTGGGTGCGAATCCTTCACTCTACAATCTTTCATAAAGTGACCATATTTTCCACATTTGAAGCATTTGTCATCTTGGTCCTTGAATAGAGTTCCTTTGATAAATCGTTTAGCCTCATCTCCATTTTTCTTGGCAAACCTTTTGAACCTCCTTACAAGAAGCTCAAACTCATCATCCGAATCATCCGTGTCACATACCAACGCCTTAGGTGATTGTTTGATAGGATCATTTTTCTCTTGTTCCTCAAGTTGAATTTCATGAGTCATAAGATTTCCATATAACTCATCTAAGGTAAGAGTTTCAAGATCCTTTGATTCTTCAATGGCCGTCACCTTAGGATTCCATTCTCTTCCCAAGCTATTTAGAAGTCGATGGTTAAGATCTTCTTGTTCGATCTTCTTTCCCACCGCATTAAGTAGATTGACAAGTTTGGTGAACCTTTGAATAGTCTCTTCGATTTTTTCACCATTGGGGACGGAAAAATTATAAAATTGTTTCATCAACATCCTTCTCCTTGCCTTTCTAACTTGAGAAGTACCCTCATGGATCATTTCCAACTTTATCCATGCTTCATGAGCCGATTGCACACCTTGAATCTTAGCTCTCTCATTTGGAGTAAGAGAACTATTCAAGATGTCAAGAGCTTTTCCATTTATAGCAAATAGTAACTCTTCTTCTTGAGTTGGATTATCATAATCAATAAGAGCCTTTGAGCCCTTTGTAACTTCTTTCCAAATCCGATAACCACAACCCCTAAGATGGGTCTCCATGTTGGATTTCCATAGAGAGTAATTATTTGAATCAAACATTGGCACTTTGGTATGAATATTAGATACCGAAGGTATCAAATTTTCTTGTCTTCTTCTTCTTGTTCTAGAAGACTCACCACCCGAAGATTCCCAATCATAAGGTGTTTTTTCCATACTAGATAGGATCAAGCCTTGCTATTTGACTACCAAACAATCAAGGTTAGGCTCTGATACCAATTGTTAGGTCCGTGAAACACACTAGAAGGGGGGGTTGAATAGTGTGTTTATACAAGTATGGTTCTTTTTTTGAATCTTTTTGCAATGGAAGTGTTTAAACCAATACTTGATGTGTTCTTTGAAAGAAATAACTTGCGGAAATGAAAGAACACCAAATTTATAGAGGTTCAAGTCAAAGACTCTACTCCTCTACCTTCTTGCTTTGAACAAGAAGGATTTTTGAACAAGGGATTGTTATTTCTCTTTGGGGGGGGGGGAAACAACAATCAAAGAAAATACAAGAACAAACTAGGTTTAGCAAACCTAGCTCAAGAATAATGAAAACTCAACCTCTTTGAAGCCTAGCCTCCTTAAGATCTTCTTTGCACCAAAGAAACCTTCTATGGAGTATGATGTAGCTCCTACACCATCAACTAGCTCTTGGAAGCTTGAGTTACAACAATGAACACTCAACCTCCTTAAAGCCTAGCCTCCTTAAGATCTTCTCTTCACCAAAGAAACATTCTATGGAGAATGATGTTGCTCCAACACCATCAACTAGCTCTTGGAAGCTTGAGTTTTGCCCAACAAGAAGCAACCTTGCTCCTTGACCAACAATCTAAATCTTGCTCCTCACAATCCTCACTTAGAAGAAGACCTCTTCTCCTTTACAATCACACACTCTCAACAATAAAGTAATTTTACAATGATTTTGAGAGCAAAATACAAATGAAGACTTGAGAGCTTGAGGTAGAAAGTTGTCTTCAAAAAATGAATCTCCCAAGCCTTATAGAAAATGCTCATAGCCGTTGGAATGGAGAAAGGATGAGAGAGACACTTTTTGTCCCACTTGTTTGAATATCATTACTTTGAAGGACACTCCTTGAAAAGTCAAAGCTTCTTGGAGAAGCTTTGTATTTTTAAGCTCAAAATGGCAAGAATTTTCAAATCCATTGGATTTGCCTTTTTGAAAAAATCTGCAGCTGTCAAGTTAGCATGGGGAAAATAAAAATCACATTGGTCAACTAAAAAGATAGGAGAGAGAAAATTGTACCTGCAGAATTTTCGTCCTGCTTCAGCTGTTCGGATAAAGCGCTCTATGTAGCGCTTTATGATTTATCCAGAACTCTCTGTTTCTGGAATTCAACCAACAAAGCGCTTTATATATTGCTTTATGGTTTTGACAAACATTCTGTTCAAATGTTGTATTCAATGAAGCGCTTGATGAAGTGCCTAATGTTTTAGCAAACCTTTCTGTTCAGAGAGGTCAAAAGAGCAAAGCGCTTTATATATCGCTTTATGTTATAGCCAAACATTCTGTTCAGACGTGTCATTTGATGAAGCGCTTGGTGAAGTGCTTTATGTTTTATCCAACCCTTCTGTTCATAAAAGTCAGAAGATGAAGCGCTTTATATAGTGCTCCATGTTTCTTTCAAAACTTTCTGTTCTGAGATTTTTATTGAACAAAGCGCTTGGTGAGGCGCTCATAGTGCTCCACGTTTCTGTTCAGAAAAGTCAGAAGATGAAGCGCTTTATATAGTGCTCCATGTTTCTTTCAAAACTTTCTGTTCAGAAGTTTTTATTGAATGAAGCGCTTGGTGAGGTGCCTCATACCATAGCCAACCTTTATGTTTTATCTTCTGGGAGCTAAAACGCTAGATAAAGCGCTTGAAGTTTGAACAACACTTCTACTCAAAGTTTTGAACCTTTTAGCATGCTATACTTGTGCAAATCATCAAAACCAATCATACATAACAGGTACCAGATTTGATGTTATATTTTTTAAGCTCATAGCTGACTTGTGAGTGGGTTTGAATGATTTACAATGCACTTAAGAAATTGTTTATGTGATATTCTGAGTTCAATTGTGATTTAATCTTTGATTAGATGTGAAAAAATAACGAGAAAAAAGAAAGAAACTGGAAATATGAAATAGAGCATATCGAACGTATCGAGCATATCGAGTCAGTCTTATGTTCAAGATTGAGCTTGATTGCTTGAAGATACTTGAGCATAACTGATTCAAATTCGAACAATGTTAAAATTAATTCGAGTCAAGCTCGAGCATTTTATATGATGCTCGAGCAACTCAAGCTGATCTCCAGCAAGCTCAAAATTACCACTTGTTTGACTTAATGAAAAAAATATTTGATTTACACTAAGATCATTTACATCCTTAGCACTCTTAGTTTAATATCGAGCCATTCTATATTTCACATTTCTTGTATTTTAAGGATTTTGTAAATGGTAGAAGCAACTTTTATTAAACCTCTAGGTTCAGTAAGTTGACTTAAGACTTAACATTGATTTCTTTATTAATTATATTATCTTGAAAAGGATTGATTATTTAATGTCAATTGCTAGTACTTTCAACTAACTAAAAGGACTCGACTAAGGCACTTTGAAACATATACTATTCTTGAATTATGATTTTTAGGTAAAATTTATTAACAAAGAAAATTGAAGTCAAGTCGTGAGTAAACCTAGACTTTTACTAAGAAAGAAAATTGACATTAAAACATCGAAAGGCATTGACCTAAAAAGTATTTACAACAGCTCTTGAGCGTTGGTTATTGACTAATTAATGGGGAAGGGATAGGATCCCCTCACCGTAAATGGGGTGCGGTGACGTGTGACCGCGCGACACGTGGTAGTAAGGGGGTGGTGAGGCTAGATGAGGGTCACCCGCATCTAGCCTCACCACCCCTCTTTGCTGCCACGTGTCGCGTGGTCACAAAAAGGTGAGGAAAGTGGGGTTAGGAGATCTCAACCCCATGGGGAATAACGTAAAAGTTAATTGAAGATACACGATGATATTGGTCAAAAGATGGAATGATATCAAAAAGAAGAAAGAAGGAAAGAAAGAAGAAGGCTAGTTACGTCAATAAAGTATTCGGGTTGAAAATTGCTATAAAAAAGACAACGGTTCGAATCCGGACATACTCGCAGTGTGAGTGCTCTACTTCTGCTAGTCTGTAAGGGGCAATTGCTTCACTTTTGTTAGTTTGTCGGAGACATCTTGTGTGAGTTCTCGTGTGCAGCCTCATCAACCTAAAAGGTCGCTGGATATCTTATTTGCATCTTCCACAAAACTTCATATGGCTAGAGCAGTGTGGGCTGAGATTTTCGTCTTTGCTACCAAGAAAGCATACGGAATTCCACCATCAATGTCCCCTCAAGCCAAGTCTGCAAGAGGACGAGATCTAAGTTAATGTCGTTGAAATTCTTCCACACTAGAATTACATCTTCATCTTAAGGCTTAATAAATTTATATTTTTTGAATGGCGAGGTTTTTTAGTATAATTTTTTTGGTCAGAGAATTTATATTGTAATGGAACGGTAAAAGCGTGGAATAAACTTATTCATAAGAATCAATCTTTAAGAACTATTCAAATACTATTTGAATTTGGAATTATTGGTGGTTTCATTGTATAATAATATGGCCTATATTTATAGGCTAACAAAGAAAATGATACGTTGAACCTACAACAACAATAATTAAGCAACAACAATAAGGAAAGCACATAACTAAATCCTTATGTTATTCTAATATAAATTCAAATATCATAGGATATCTTAAGATATCTCCTAAATATCCCAACACCTCTCTTTAAATTGGTGGAGGAAGACATGGAACTCTTAACTTACAAATAAAGTATCATAATCACCAACACGGTCTAAACAACGCGTCGAAACTTGCCATCAACTGGCATCATTTGTCTCCATCACGAGTCAAGAATCGCCTTGATAGAAAGAAATCATTGATGATTTGAACTAATGTATATCAACAGATCAAATCAACCTCAACAATATATAATGCATATTCATCAAGTATATGTGATTCATTGTTAAGCGGAGCTGAGCTGGGATGATCTTTTTTAGCTGACCTGGAGTACTGATGATGAGCTGAGCTGATCTGCATCTGCTTCCTGCCGACATTTGGCCTGTTTCGCTTCTGGTCGAGCTGACCTGCCGAGGTTGACCAGAACAAGTCTAGCTCGGCTATTGGATAAAGATCGCAAGCGTATCTGTATTTATCTGATTGGCGATATGATTGATCGGACTGTTAATGTCTATCCACATCTAATTATTGTATTTGATTTGTATTATTTGATTTGATTGGATTAGCATCTGATTTGATTAGATTATCATTAATAGCGATTAGATTAACTTGAATTTATCTTTCCAATTGTAACTCTATAAATTGAGGTTATGAAATAAAAAGAAGGCATATTTGAAATGTCAATTAATATTTTACATAGTATCAGAGCGAGGTTGCGCTTTCTCTTATTGAACGACCCGACACTTCTTCTCACTATGGCTGTTGAATCATCTCGGCCTCTTCTTCCTTCCACCTCTCAAACCAAGAAAATTGTGTCCCTATATGATCTCCATTCTGGAGACCACCCGGGTTTACTTATTACTCAAGTCTAGTTGACTGGATTGAACTATGATGAATGAGCACGGGCAATCCGTGGCTCTCTACTCGCCCGCAGGAAGTTTGGCTTCCTCGATGGCACTATCCGACGACCTGCAGAAGGCTCCCCTGACTTGAATGATTGGGAGTTGGTTAACTCTATGATCGTAGCCTGGATACTGAACACAGTAGATCCAGGCCTGTTCTACCATCTCCTATGCCGAAGATGCAAAGAAGCTGTGGAACTATGTAAAGCAGCGATTTGCTGTGATGAATGCATCGAGGCTCCATCAGTTGAAGAAGGCCCTCGCAAATTGCAAACAGAATGGCGACTCCGTCATGGTTTATTACGAAAAATTGAAGAAAATATGGGACAAACTGAAGGACTATGATGACCTTCCAATTGGTTCATGTGTCTCCTGCACATGCAATCTCCGAAAGATTCTGGCTCAACGTAAGGAAGTGGATAAGATCCACCAGTTTTTTATGGGCTTGGAGGACTCAACGTATCGAATGATATGTTTCTCCATATTGAATCAAGATCGTCTTTCTTCCTTGAATCACATTTACCATATAGTAGTGCAGGAAGAGAGTCTTGGCTCAATGGTGAACATGGAAGAGACTCCTGCTCCGGCAGGTTTTGCAGTGTCTGTTGCTGCAAAACAAGAAAGTGGCCGCAGGTCGGCCAAAGCAGACGTGACCTGCTCTCATTGCCGCAAGAAAAGCCATGAGGTCCGTTCACGTTTTCAGATGGTGGGCTATCTGGACTGGTGGAGGGGGGATCGTCTGAAGACATTGCCTCGCACCAAAAAGACTACGGGTAGTGGCACCTCGGCTCGGCCCAAACAATCTGTAGCTCCGGCGTCAGCCATCTCAGCATCTACGGGTAAGTAAACTTCGACCTACGGCCCTCTTGCCGGGTTAACGGAGGAGGATTTGAACACTGTCCTCCAGGCTCTCAATGCACGTAGGCAAATGTCTTTTGAAAGGCTGAGTGGTAAGTGTCCGAATTCCACTTGGATAATTGACTCTGGTAATGTGACTGATAGTGTCTCCCTTTTACATAATTGTTCGTCTACTCTTCAGCGCGCTGTGCGATTGCCCAATGAGACTCAAACACAAGCGGTCCGCGAAGGGACAATAAGTATTAATCCTTATCTTGTACTTGATAAAGTGTTGTCTGTGCCCCGCCTGACATGCAACTTGTTATCGGTGTCTTAATTATTGAATAACAGTGAGTATGTTATTGAGTTTACCAAAGGTAGTTGTGTGATACAGGACTGACGTGCCCAGATGAGGATCGGAGTGGCGAAGTTGAGTTCGATCTCGGGTATAACGAAATAGAGAATAATCTGTTAAGCGGAGCTGAGCTGAGATAATCTTTCTGAGCTAACCTGGAGTACTGATGATGAGCTAAGCTGGTCTGGATCTGCTTCTTGCCGACGTCTGACCTGTTTCGCTTCTGGCCGAGCTGACCTGCCGAGGTCAACCAGAAAAAGTCCAGCTCGGCTATTGGATAAAGATCGCAGGCGTATCTGTATTTATCTGATTGGCGATCTGATTGATCTAACTGTTAATGTCTATCCATATCTAATTATTGTATCTGATTTGATTGGATTAGCATCTGATTTGATTAGATTATCATTAATAGTGATTAAATTAGCTTGAATTTATCTTTCAAATTGTAACTCTATAAATTGAGGTTATAAAATAAAGAGAAGGCAGATCTGAAATGCCAATTCATATTTTATATTGATCCTCTTATCGCTTGAACATGTTTATCGAGAGATTGGTGTACAAAATCAATATCAAACGAATCAATAAAAGGATTATTCTCTTTCACCATCAACTATGGCAGACTTTGCCAAAAAAAAAATGTGGTGAAGGAAACCATAGAGGTGCATTTCAATATTTGCACCACTTAAATAAATAAAGATCAAACAACGAAAATGCAACTTAAAGCTTGCAAATCTGAAGCAATTTGCAAGCAATCTATGTTAAGCAAGTTGGACCCGGAACTTGCTTATCTATTTGCAAGCCAGATCGTTTTACCGGCTCTTTTTAGATTTGTGTAAACGGAAGAGCCTAGCCGGTTTGAATCAGCTATTTTGCCCCCTGAAGCATGGCTATGGTGTTTTATTAGAAGGAAAACGAACAGAAAGTCAAGAGGGTAAGGGAACGGACATGAATCTTGTTACGTGTCTTTGATTGCATTGGAAATAATATACGAAATTAGACTATTATTGATGGTACCATTGTATAATAATATGATCTATATTCATAAACTAACAAAGAAAATGATACAAAGAATCTAGATAAGAATAATTAAGGAAACCAGATGACTAATTCTTTAATTTATTCTTGTTAGAATATGATTTGGTTTTGATGATTTGCACAAGGTTGGCACTTGAATTTGTTAGATTAGGCGCTTCAAGTTGATGGTTTGAAGTTGTACACTTTGAACTCTCACTTCAGGCGCTTAATGTACCTTGGTGAAGTCCAGTACACTTCGAACGCCTGCTTTAGGCGCTTTATGTGAGGTGTCTGGATGTACGTACACTTCGAACGCCTTGTTCAGGCGCTTCATGTGAAGTGTATGAAAGTCAGGGCACTTCGAACGCTTACATCAAGCGCTTCATGTGCCTTGATGAAATGTACGAACACTTCGAACGCTACTTTAAGCGCTTCAAGTGTTCCACCAAGTCAAAAGTACTTTTCTCTGAATAAGCACGCTTTCCCAAGGTCTGGTTCTGAGAAAATGTCAGTTTCAGTTCGAACTAGCATGAAGTGTTACATGAGGCGCTTCATGTAACTTCGAACGCATTCAGTTGCCAACATTAGGCGCTTAATGTGACTTCGAACGCATGTTCACTTTCACATTAAGCGCTTCATCCTACTTTGAACGCCTATTCTTTAAACAGATTAGGCGCTTCATGTGCTCAACGGTACAAATGTCTTTTTGCTTCATTTTCTAACCAGTTGACTCTTTGTACCCTCCTCTTTTAGTGGTGTTTCAGCAGGTCTTCTCTCACACTCAGAGTTATCAGGTTTCCATTCTTGGCCAAGGTTTTTGAATCTTCTTCTAATGGCTGCTACATGCCAAAAATTGTTTCCCAAGAATGCTGCAGTACCTTCACAAGCTGCCAAATCCCATTATTGGCTGGGCAGAAGGTTTCAAACGGGAAGATGTTTGAAGGTTGATAAAAGAAGGGTTTTGTTCATTCTCTTCTCAAACTTTCTACTACACAAGCTCTCAAGTTCTCTCAAGCTCAAGCTCTCAAAATATTTGTAATCTTTGTACATCTTTACTTTATTGTTGAGAGTGATTATTGTAAGAAGAAGAGTCTTCTTCTTGGTGAGATTTTCTGTGAGAGATTTGGTAGATTGTTGGTCAAGGAGCAAGGGTGCTTCTTGTTTGAGATCTCTAGACTTTGAAGGGTTAGTTGATAGTGTGTGGTGCACTATTCTCCCTACAAGATTTCTTTGAGGGCAAAGAAGATCTTTGGAGGCTAGACTTCAAAGGGTTAGATTTCTTGGTTGTGGTCTAGGCAAAGTGCCTAGTTTTCTGTTTTCTGGATTTTGTTCTTTGTTTGTTGTTTCCCCCAAAAGAAATAACAAACCTCATTTCAAAATCCTTCTTGTGAAACATCAAGAAGGTAGAGGAGTAGAGTCATTTGACTTGAACCTCTATACATACTTGTGTTCTTTATTTTCTTGCAAGTCTTTATTCCTTCTAAAGAACACACCCAAGTATTGGTTGTACTCAAAAACGAAAAATAAAACATAAAATATCCATACTTGGTGAACACACTATTCAACCCCCCCTTCTAGTGTGTTCTAAGGGACCTAACAATTCTAACATAAATTAAAATATCATATGATATTTTAGGATATTCTAACAAACTAATAAACAGTTTTAGTCAAACCAACGTTAACACGATTCGAATTTTCTATTACCTGCGTCACATCAAATGTATTGTCAACGAATTTCGAATATTATACACTTCTGGATGATTACCTCGTGCACTATAATAATATGACAATCATGTCACAAGATTGAAACAAAACTTTCAAAATCTACACTTGTTATGCGGCGAATGTGATCTTAACTAGCTAACTGACATTATATGTGGTTAGGGACAGCAACGGGACGGGCTCGGAGTGGGTTCTGTCAAACCCTAACTTGACTGGATCATGTGTAGCCTATACCCGAACTTGATTCAAAAATTGTTTGGATCGGGTTGTGTCAAAAATTTTCAATGCAATTGGGGCTCCGAACCAATGCGATGACATTTTAAAAAATATAATAATAATAATAATAATAATAATAATAATAATAATAATAATAATAATAATGAAGAAAAAAACCCACAAAAGAAACATCAAACATCGCATCAGATTGGTTACATTCGGGTTATTTTGTCAAATCTGTAGAAATAATTGCTGCCGAGGTGTGCGGAGCTCAGCCAAGGTACGTCGACTTGATCTCAAGTATAATTGAGCTGGAGAAATAAGACTAAGTAAATAAAGTGAGACAGCCGAGCTGAGCTGGACTAAAGAAAAGGATGGACAAGTCAAGAATGTGCTGAACTGAAGGAAAGCTGAGGAAATGATGAAGTATGCCCGTGCTGAACTGAAGAGGAACTAAGGTGAAGCACGGAACTAGGACCAGCTGAAGACAACAAAAATGAATTAAAGAAGCAGTGAGCTGAGGTGATGAAGTGAAGCACTAGAAGGAAGAAGGCAGAACTGCCATACTTTGTAAACATTGTAACTTAGATTATAAGTCCAATAACAACAACACTATTACCCCATTGTCTTAGAGACTCTCCGCCTATGCCGGAGTATGGAAGGATCGGATGTATGCAACCATACCTATGTGTTAGAAACACACAGAGGCTGTTTTTCGATGACCCATAATGAAAATCGTCAAACTGTGTTGATCAACTGCTACTTCACAATATAAAAACCGCATCCAATTTAGTGAGTCGTCTTTCTTTATTCCATCGTATTCAACAGTAAGAAAAAAGAGTGTGTCTTTGACTCCGTTGAAAATGAAAACAATTAAGTCCAATAAAAATGTATATATATTCTCAAGAAGAGTATAAATTGAAAATTCAAGACACTAAACTCATCACTAGATTATAATAACAAATATGGTATTGATGGCACGTGTAATTTTATTTATTTTAATTTTCTTTTCTTTATAATTGGAAACATAAACGAGTTTCTTATTTTATTACTTTTGTTGTTAAATGTAGTGGTTATCATTATTATTATTCCCTATGATTACTATGTTTGAGTAGTACCTGGAAACCGACGCCTTAAATCTTTTGCAAGTTCTTTTTTTTCCTTCCTTTTTTGGCCTGAAAATTTCTTATGGTTCAAGCTTTTTGATGGCAAAGAAAGCACGATGGTACTTTTTGGTACAGACCCGATTCGTGTAGATATGATCTTCTCTTGTTCAATGTCGTAATTCAAAGACCGCCGTGTGTGTGTGTGTTTTTTTTTTTTTAAAAACATGGGTAGTTTCTAAAGACGTATGGTTAGATGATGAGTTAAAACCAAAAGTAATCAAATAAATTCATTGATCGAGAACAAATTCGAGATCTACCATCAGATATAATCTGATCTAAATCAGAATGATTTGAATCACAACATATGCTCCTACGTTGATACACAATCAAAACATACATAGAAGAATTCTCACAAAAGAGATTCGTCTTTAAATTAGAGTAAACTCGAAAGACATGCACGTTAGCCCGAGAAAGAATAGCTACTCATTCAATTCCAGGACTTGCTAGATATCTTGAGAATTTCAAAATGTGTGTAACATATGTGATTATATTTTAAAATAAATATTTTTATTATTAAAGTGTATAATGAGATGTTTTAAACTTATTAAATGTTGCCGTATTTACTTATTGAATAGTTACAAATGTTGATAGTATCTTATCTTAATTTCATAACAGCAAATTATTAGTTGCTAAACGTTGGTTGACTTTTTTAAGTTGCCAGCAAGTTGAGTGAAGTTTTAAAAGGCATATGGAATCTTTACAGCATAGTGCTTAAAGATTTGTTGGTACACTAAAGCTTTTGATTTGGCATAAATGGAGTAACGGCCTTTTGGTAAATGCAGTAACGGTTTCTTCATCAAAACAAAAGAAGTTTCATGATTGCCCATCTCAATGACTGGCAAGAATCAGGGGATCACTGAAGGTTTCTTCCCATGACCCCTTCTTCTCTTTAGTTCCAGCGAGCGGACGAGCCTAGAGAGCGAGCTCCATGGCTCGTTTCAAGCGAGT
>AP025044.1:40308676-40318976 GCA_036186865.1 Eustoma russellianum
CCTCTATAAAAATGATCAAAAAGGGCTTGCGGGATTGATTCTGCTATTACTACTCAGAGTTTCACGGAGTCTCGATGGATTCTCTTTCCCCATCTCAATGACTGGCAAGAATCAGGGGATCACTGAAGGTTTCTTCCCATGACCCCTTCTTCTCTTTAGTTCCAGCGAGCGGACGAGCCTAGAGAGCGAGCTCCATGGCTCGTTTCAAGCGAGTTCCATACTTGAAACGAGCTCGTTTAAAAGAGGAAGAACATATTGTTTTGATGTGTGTGAAAAGGATAATGAAAAAGCACTGGATATAGAGTTCTATTCTTGAGTATTGATATATTGCTCGGTTTACTCACATTACAATACTATCTCTTCATGATTCTCTCTTATATCTAACATAGGAAGACTCCATTTTATCCTATTAAATGTTTCGTTTACTTTGAGATAGTGATGCAGTACACTAGTATTTAGCGTGACTCGTAGTAAGTTATTTAATTTATAATATTTTGTACTCGTTTTCTATGGTGTTCTATTATGGTATTTTCTGCTAACATAATGTTATATGGTGATGCTCAAACCCCAAATTTTACAACCGGGCTTACACAATATTCCTTTTCGTAAATTTAAGTTCGGATCGTTTATCCAATTTCTTTGTACCCAATCTCGTGCATAAGTTAAACAACATATGTAATATAACATTAATGCTTCGTGAATAAAATAAGTTAAAATGTCTACTCTATAAACCTAAGTTGTAATAACATACCCATGAAATTAGGTAAAAAAAATTACATGGAGAATCCGAAATTGAGATATGTCCCTCTCAAGAACCAAAGAATTATTTAAGAGAGAGAAACGTTGCTAGCACCTTGGAGCTTGGTTTAGTGGTCATCAATGGAGTCTTTCGAAAGAATAATCATCATCAGCATCCATATCCAGTATATTCTAACGACAGCAAAATCTATTGCTAGGGTCTGGGGAAGCAAAATCTATTACTAGGGTCTGAGGAGGGTAATTGGTAGGTAAACAATACCTCTGTCCCAAGAGATTGAGAGTTTGCTTACAGTGAGACCCCCGGCTCTATATGTACCTGCATAAATGACATAATAATAGAGATATGATGTGCTAGTGTGTTAGTGATGAAATTCAGGAAATACAAAGAAGAGGCTTTCGATATTAAAATACACATAACGTGTATATGTGCATGTAATGCAAAACAACAGTAAAACATAAACAAACAAGTGCAAAGTCCACCTAAAGCATAGATAATGTCTATGCCTATCTATGTCTCTAAATATACTCTAAGGTGTCCCTATGTATGACCTATACCTCGTTAACATTAATCTTATGTCTCCATGAACTCCTATCCTGGACCATGTTCTCAGAGATATGCAAATCTATTAAGTCGTGTCTAATCTGCTCATCCCAAGTCAGTTTGGGCATGCCTTTACTCCTGTTCCCCTCTACAATGAGGCTTTCAATTGCTCTGATCGACGCATTTGTCTGTCTCTGCTTGACATGCCCAAACCATCTCATTCTTTCCTCCCTTATCTTATCTGATATATTAGCCACGCCTAACCTTTCTCGAAACACCTCGTTTCTGATCCGGTCTAGCCTTGTATGCCCACACATCCACCTCAACATCTTCATCTCTGCCACTTCCATCTTCTGCAATTGTGACCTCTTGATAACCCAGCAGTCTGTCCCATATAGCATTGCCGGTCGCACTGTTACTCTATAAAATTTTCCCTTTAATTTAGTTGAGAAATTGTTGTCACACAGCACCCATGAGGCCGCCCTCCATCTACATTAACCTGCTTGAACTCGATGTGCTACATCACTATCTATGTTCCCATTCTGCTGCACAAATGATCCTAGGTACTTGAACTTACTTACCTGTGGTACCACTTGACCATCGATGGTGAGTTGCCTATTCTCACTGTTGGCTACGCCGCTGAAGTAGCAGTACAGATACTCGGTCTTAGAACGGCTAATCCTTAATCATTTTCTCTCTAAAACACCTCTCCATTGCTCTAGTCTCATATTCAGTGTATGTCTACTCTCTGCGACTAATACAATATCGTCAGCAAAACGCATACACCACGGAACTGTCTCCTGTATCGGCTTTGACAACTCGTCAAGGACAGCTGCAAAAAAATAGGCTTAACGCAGACCCTTGATGGAGGCCTACCTCCACCGAGAAGAAGTCCGTATTCTCCACAGGCGTACGAACGGTTGTTTTCGTCCTAGTATACATATCTCTAATTTTGTCTACATACTTCATGGGATCCCTCTTGCATCCAGGCTATCCCAGATCAGGCCACGTGGCACATTATCATACGCTTTTTCAATATCGATGAAAACCATATGTAAATCGTGCATCTTTTCCCTATACTTCTCCATTAACCTCCTGATAATGTGTATTGCTTCTGTAGTTGACCTTCCTGGCATAAAACCAAATTGGTTCACCGTAACATGAGTTTCTCTCCTAATTCTAGTAAAGATTACTCTCTCCCATAACTTCATGGTATGGCTTAAAACTTAATCCCTCTATAGTTCCCACAACACTGTGCGTCTCCTTTATTCTTATATAGGGGGACCACGACACTCTTTCTCTACTCAGCTGGCATCTTTCCTATTTTGTAAATACAGTTGAACAGAGTAGTTAGCCATTGAACCCCTTCCTATCCCAAGTACTTCCACGCCTCAATGGGTATGTTATCTAGACCGGCCGCTTTAGCTCTTCCCATCTTCTTCAGTGCTCTCATAACCTCTCCTTGTGTGAAGCTCCGACAGTCAGAGTTATTATGTTGTCGGTGTTGGTTAGTGATGCTTTCTCGTTCTTCGTAATCGGCACTACCGCTGTTGAAAAGACTCGTTAAATTGGTTGTGCTTCTTATATTATGGAGTAAAAGTTGATCAACGCGCAATTTTCACTATAGGTCATCTGGAAACAACCTTTTTGTGTTGCTAACGCATGAGTACAGTTGCGTACATCCGGCTCCTCCATACCCCGCTATAGATTAGAGCTATAAGGAAATAAAATAATGTTGTTGTTATAGTATATGAAGTCTTAAAACCTAGAGCATTTCTGAGTATTAAAGAGAGATGGATTGCTAATGAAATGCGAACACGAGAGGCAGGCGCGCACTTTATGTTGAGAATTGGGATAATAATCCACCTGGAGAGGAGAAACGGAGAAAGGGAGTGAAGAAACATGCTAAATGAGTAAAGGTGCAGAAATGAGCTGAGGAAGAAGAAGGCTGAATGCGCTGGCGTGAAGATTTAAAAGCTATGAAATTACTATTTTGTCCTCGGCAGTTAAATCAGTTGTATTAGAAACTTAAGGGCTTTCTTGTCATTTCAGTTCTATATCATTTCTTCTTCCTATTGCAATGTACAAAAAAGATCATCGCTTGTACAGAGCGGTTACCAATTCAGAAGTGCAGAAATTTTCTCCTCCAATTTTCTTACGATGCTCCCTTCATTTGTTCCACAAATATGCGCTTCAATTGATCACTGTTGTTGCTACTTTGAATTCTATGTTTGTTTATCAATTTCTTGACATGATATCAGAGCGAGAGATGCGTTTGGTCCTTTCTCACATCTGAATTGTTCCATTCTTCTTGAAACGTTCAAAGTTTCTTCGATCGTTGTTGAGTGTGTATAATCCTTGGTTGTTTTAGTTGTATAATGGCGTATCTTAGAAGTTCTAGCTCTGGATTCAAAGCTGATCAAAATCAAGGAGATGCGAATCCTGTACAGAATGTAGTATTTGGTTCGAGAGGAAATCAGGTTCATCAAGTTGAGAATAAAGGAAATCATGTTCATCAAGTTGAAAATACTCTCCACAATCCGTTTTATTTACATCCTAATGACAGTCCAGCGATTGTTTTGGCACAACCACCTCTTAATGCGCAAAACTATCATACATGGAGCAGGACATTTGAGATGGCACTGGTTGTAAAGAACAAAGTGGGCTTCATTGATGGAAGCATAAGGAAGCCTGCAGCCAATGATCCTCAGTTTGCAGTATGGAGACAGGTAAACCCTATGGTACAATCATGGATCATGAACTCTACTTGTCAATTTATTTCTCAAAGCATTATGTGGTTTGATAGTGCTTCTGACATGTGGAATGATTTGAAGTTGAGATATGGTAGCACAGATCCTTTTAGACTGTCCGGCCTTCTTAAAACATTTTATTCTGTTAAGCAAGATGGAGGTAGTGTGAATGAATATTTTACCAGACTGAAAGTGATATGGGAGGAGTTGATGGCAGTGAGACCAGTGCCAAGCTGTGTATGCAGAGGATGTAGGTGTGAACTTGCTGGAAAAATGCAAAAGTTTGTTGAAAGTGATTACGTGATTAAGTTCATTAAAGGATTAAATGATAGCTTTGATCCTGTTAAGTCACAAGTGTTTGTGATGTCTCCCTTACCAGATATCAATACCACCTTCTCAATGGCTTTAAAGTATGAAAGAAAAGTAATGGCAGACGCAAGAATGTCTGGAATAGAGAGTGGAAATGTTGTCTTGATGGTAGATGGCCAAGCTTCTGATTATGTGGTGGCTAACACATTTTCAAATACACAGTCATATGGGGGATATAAGAAGAGCGGTGAGAAGAATCAGATGGATGGAGGAAAGCGTTTCCAGTGTACTCATTGTGGGATACAAGGGCACACAATTGATAGGTGCTATAAGCTGCATGGTTATCCTCCAGGTTTCAAACCAAAGAGCCAAGTCCATTTGACAGAAGCTGTGGAGGTGCAGTCGGACAAGGGTTCAATGAATCAGGTAAATAGAATCAGAAACTGCTGAGTTGGCTCAGCAAAGATGATGAGAGCCAGGAATTCAAACCAGGGAATTCTTCTCAGAATGTTGTCTTGTCAGCCAAGGTGGATAAGTTGGCAGGTAACTCTGTAACTAATGATTTAAATAGATGGATTCTTGATTCAGGAGCTATTGATCACATTGTGTCACACTTATCCTTATTTCTGTCATGTAAACCTATTAGCCATATCAGTATAAGAATGCCTAATGATGTATCTGTGCCAGTCACACATCTTGGATCAGTAAGAATCAATCCCTTACTGACTGTTAACAATGTCTTGTATGTTCCCTCCTTTACATATAACCTACTTTCTCTCAGTAAACTTCTTGTTGATCTCACACTAAACATTCAATTCCACGGTTCTGTTTGTATCATCCAGGATCAATTGTCCAAGAGGATGATTGGTTCAGCTAATCTTTCAGGGTGCCTTTACTATTTGCAAGGTGATATACCTTTAACTCAGCCTACTGTTTGTCTAAATTCATTAATGCATTTGCATCCATCTCTACTCTGGCATTACAGGCTGGGGCATACTTCAGCTCCCAGAGTTCAAGAAGTACAGAAACTTGATTCATCTGTGCAAGGTGGACCTCTACAAGTGCCATGTCATATATGCCCTTTAGCTAGACTGAATAAACTTCCTTTTCCCCTTCATCTTCTGTTTCCAAGTTCCCTTTTGATTTTGTACATGTTGACATTTGGGGACCAAATAGATATTCCACAATGTATGCTCAGAAATATTTCCTCACTATTGTTGATGACTGTAGTAGGTACACATGGGTGTATTTGATGATATCCAAAACTGAATTGAGACAAATTCTGCAGAAGTTTTGCCAATTTGTGCACACACAGTTTGAAAGACACATCAAGGTGCTTAGAACTGACAATGGTCAGGAATTTGTCATGACTGATTATTACGCTAAACATGGCATTGTGTATCAAACTTCTTGCATATATACACCCCACCAGAATGGACTTGTAAAAAGAAAACACCAACACATTCTCATAGTGGCAAGATCATTACTTTTTTCAGGCCCACTTGCCACTGTCCTACTGAGGTTTTTCAGTCTCTCATGCAGTGTCTTTAATAAATTTGATCTCTACTCCTATACTCAAACAAAAGACTCCATATGAAATTCTTTTCAAGACTAAGCCAGTATACAAGCAACTGAAGGTATTTGGGTGTCTGGCTTATGCTCGCAACACAGACACTACCAAACATAAATTTTCATCCAGAAGTATTCCATGTGTGTTCCTGGGGCTGTCCTCTACCTTAAAGGGTTACATACTTCAGACCATAAAGCACAAGCAGATTATAGTGTCAAGAGATGTAGAATTCTCTGAATCACAGTTTCCTTATGATGATTCTAATCCATTACCTTGTTCTGCCTCTTCTGATGTTAATAACATAACACCACTATCTTCGTCTGTTAGCCCAAATATCCTCAACTACTCTGACTGTTTGCCACAAACCATCCTGCCAACACAGCCTACTCCAGCAACAGACAACTTGGGCCAACTCTCTTCACCTCCCATCACCTCTACATCTGCGTCAAATGAAACATCTACGCGGGCTCAATCATTACCAACTCCTTCGACTCTGCCAATCCTCACAGATCACAATTCTCAAATACATACTATTGAAATTCCATTAGTCATTGATCCAGCAGACAGTGAACTCCTTCATACTCTCCCAAATGTCCAAAATACTTCCCCTTTACCTGAAACTTGCTCTCCTGAAAAGCACACCACACCTCATAGGCAAATCAAACCTCCTCGTTTCCTCAAGGATTATTACTGTAGTCGGTCTGTCTCTGAACATATCCCACCTTCTTCTGCTCTCTATCCTCTTCAAAATCATCACACATTGGATCACTTAGCTCCTCAATACAAGAAATATGTACTTAACGTTAGCTTGCAGCAAGAGCCTACTTCTTATCACCAAGTTGTCAAGTCCACAGACTGGAAGCATGCCATGAATTTGGAATTAACAGCCTTGGATGCTAATCATACATGAGACATTGTATCTCTGCCTTCATGAAAGAAACCCATTGGATGCAAATGGGTCTATAAAATCAAACGCAAGGCAGACGGGAGCATTGAGCGCCACAAGGCTAGGTTAGTTGCCAAGGGATACACACAACAACCAGGTATTGACTATGGAGACACTTTCTCTCCCGTAGCAAAAATGACAACAGTAAGGATACTCTTGGCCTTAGCTTCTCTAAAGGGATGGCATTTGCACCAACTTGATGTGAATAATGCATTTTTGCATGGAGATCTTAGTGAAGACATATACATGACTCTGCCAGATGGAGTGTTTACTCTAATTCCAAGTGGTGTGTGTAAACTAAACAAGTCACTCTATGGCCTTAAACAAGCCAGTAAACAATGGAATCAAAAACTTACTGATTTTCTGGTCTCAAATGGCTACCAGCAGTCCAAGCATGATTATACCTTATTCACCAAGTCCCATCAGGGGTCCTTTCTAGCACTACTAGTTTATTTTGATGACATAGTGCTAACCAGTGATTCTTTATTGCTCATTGCTGAACTCAAAAACCACCTACATCAGGCATTTAAGATCAAGGATCTGGGGACCCTTAGATATTTCCTTGGGTTAGAGGTGGCCAGGTCTTAGGAGGGGGTGTTCATATGTCAAAGGAAATAGACACTTGAACTTCTGGAAGAAACTGGATACATGGCCTCTAAGCTAGCCAAGAGTCTAATGGAACAGAATCTTAAGCTAGCTCATGGTGATTCTAAGCTGATTGATGATGTATCTGCATATAGACGATTGATAGGTAAACTGCTGTATCTTACTGTAACTAGGCCAAACATTACTTACACAGTACAACAGTTAAGCCAGTTCTTAGACACTCTCACAGAGTCTCACTTGAATGCTGCACAGAGACTATTGAGGTACTTGAAAGGTTGTCCAGGGAAAGGACTGATGTTTCCTATCAAGGGAGAGGTTAAACTGAAAGCCTTCTCTGATTCAGACTGGGGTGTGTGTGTGGAGAGTAGAAGGTCTGTCACTGGATACTGCATGATGTTGGGTGATGCGCTTGTGTCCTGGAAGGCTAAGAAGCAGACCACAGTGTCCAGATTATCCTCAGAAGCAGAGTATAGAGCTCTTGCCTCAGCCACCTGTGGGGTGCAATGGATTCTCTATCTGCTTAAAGATCTTCAAGTGGATTTTTGTGAACCAATTGAGCTGTTTTGTGATAATAAGAGTGCTGTGTACATCGTGGAAAATCCAGTATTCCATGAGAGGACAAAGCATATTGAAATTGATTGTCACTTGTGAGAGATAAATTTCAGCAATGAATAATAAAACCAATGCCTATTAGAACTGAGTTGCAACTGGCAGACATTTTTACTAAGGCTTAGGACTCAAGAAGAATTGCAATCCTGTCTGGTGCACTAGGTATGTGGAACATATACGAGCATTCAGGATTGAGGGGGGTGTTGAGAATTGTGATAATAATCCATCTGGAGAGGAGAAACGGAGAAAGGGAGTGAAGAAACATGCTAAATGAGTGAAGGTGCAGAAATGAGGTGAGGAAGAAGAAGGCTGAATGCGCTGGGGGGAAGATTTAAAAGCTGTGAAATTACTATTTTGTCTTCGACAGTTAAATCAGTTGTATTAGAAACTTAAAGGCTTTATTGTCTTTTCAGTTTTATATCATTTCTTATTCCTATTGCAATGTACAAAAAACGATCGTCCGCTTGTACAGAGCGGTTACCAATTCAGAAGTGCAGAAATTTTCTCCTTCAATTTTCTTTCGATGCTCCCTTCTTTTGTTCCACAAATATGCGCTTCAATTGATCACTGTTGTTGCTACTTTGAATTCTATGTCTGTTTATCAATTTCTTGACACTTTAGCCTGGGAAAATGTTTCGTAAACTGTCAACCTCGTTTCAAAGCTTCCGTGGAGTAGGGGGCCATGGTTTCTTCAATTCAACTGCCCACTTTCTTTGTCTATATTGAATTCAAATGGGGGAGTTTTGTGGTCATTGAAATCAAAATTATTGGTGGCGTATCGCGTTTTTTTTTTTGCTGCACGTCAAATTCTTCGTTCCAAAAATGTAACGAATACAAAATGTCCATTGAAAACTGTACATCAAACTTTTACTTTTAATAAGACCGGATATTATAGTCTAAGGATGTACGAATCAGTTGTCCGCTACCCTTTTCATTCATTTATTCATCCATCTGCTTTAGGCTACTACATCCTTTGGTCCCATTCTCAACTAATGACATGCACACAGTTAGTTTGGCTTTTATCTTTCGGTTTCAAAATGTACAAATTTGAACCAAGGCCATGACACATTGATTGTGAGAACTGCAACCGATTCCTTTAAATTCAGATCCATATTAATTGCAGCTCCAGGCCATAGAAGTAGTGTAAGAGATATTTCTGTTTCCATGGTTTAAAATTCGGCATGCACTTTCTGATGGTTACGGTTCGACCAATTGTATTTGGAAATTCGACATTGGATCCACATGGCTCTCCTGTGAAAGGTTTTTCTTTTTTTTTTCCTGGCAAAAGGAAGAGGATATGTGGTATATGTTTTAGTCTGTAAGACTATGAGTTCAAAACTAGCATTTGTCAAATGGGTAAACTCTGTTAGGAGAAATCTATATGCATTTTGTGAGTTCAATTCCTTGAAGAAGTGTCTCTATCTATAGGGGTATATGACACTTATGAAAAAAAATAACAATGACAAGCTTCTTTCTTATTTGGTTACAATCTTCGTGGAACTTTCTATATCCCCTCTAAAGCGAGTGTTTTAATATAAGGATATGCCATGTCCATGTGATGATGTGTTATAGCTGACTAATGGCCATGGTGTGGAGACCCAAAGAAAAAAAAATACAAAAGGGTCACTGGAATTTGGGTGAAAATGCTTCATGAGTGTTGAATGTCATAATTATAGTTTCCATTTCTGTGCCATGAGAGATTTTATCTTTAGATTGGCTGAAGTCCCCTTTCGGGGTTAGAAAAAGGATGAACGACTTAAATGTATTTCTTGCTTTCTATCGATCAGTTCAAAACAATGAAAACCAATCACTCGGAAAGTCAAAAACTCCTCCTTTTTTCTCTGGCTAAAAGAATGTTAGATCGACTGGCTCACTCTTTCTAGGAAAAGGAGATCTCTTATGAGACTTTTGAGTTGTCAGATTGGTCTCTCTCAAATAGGAAGGAAATAGGCTCTAAACGAATAGGCTTTCATCTATACTTAGCGTAAAAGCTGCTCCTTTGCTTATCGTATCTCTTGGGGATCAATAGAGCTAGGTCACTTCCCACACTACTGTGTGTCGAAGTACTGCAAAATAGATAAAGATAAAAAGTCAAGTACTCATTGAATGTGCCCCTTTACCATATCTGTACAAATAGAATAGTACATTTATACAGAATGGTAAAGAGGCCCTTTCTGATCATCGACCGTAGAAATGAAATGAAAGGTTCA
>AP025044.1:40318986-40341304 GCA_036186865.1 Eustoma russellianum
ACACAGTTAGTTTGGCTTTTATCTTTCGGTTTCAAAATGTACAAATTTGAACCAAGGCCATGACACATTGATTGTGAGAACTGCAACCGATTCCTTTAAATTCAGATCCATATTAATTGCAGCTCCAGGCCATAGAAGTAGTGTAAGAGATATTTCTGTTTCCATGGTTTAAAATTCGGCATGCACTTTCTGATGGTTACGGTTCGACCAATTGTATTTGGAAATTCGACATTGGATCCACATGGCTCTCCTGTGAAAGGTTTTTCTTTTTTTTTTCCTGGCAAAAGGAAGAGGATATGTGGTATATGTTTTAGTCTGTAAGACTATGAGTTCAAAACTAGCATTTGTCAAATGGGTAAACTCTGTTAGGAGAAATCTATATGCATTTTGTGAGTTCAATTCCTTGAAGAAGTGTCTCTATCTATAGGGGTATATGACACTTATGAAAAAAAATAACAATGACAAGCTTCTTTCTTATTTGGTTACAATCTTCGTGGAACTTTCTATATCCCCTCTAAAGCGAGTGTTTTAATATAAGGATATGCCATGTCCATGTGATGATGTGTTATAGCTGACTAATGGCCATGGTGTGGAGACCCAAAGAAAAAAAAATACAAAAGGGTCACTGGAATTTGGGTGAAAATGCTTCATGAGTGTTGAATGTCATAATTATAGTTTCCATTTCTGTGCCATGAGAGATTTTATCTTTAGATTGGCTGAAGTCCCCTTTCGGGGTTAGAAAAAGGATGAACGACTTAAATGTATTTCTTGCTTTCTATCGATCAGTTCAAAACAATGAAAACCAATCACTCGGAAAGTCAAAAACTCCTCCTTTTTTCTCTGGCTAAAAGAATGTTAGATCGACTGGCTCACTCTTTCTAGGAAAAGGAGATCTCTTATGAGACTTTTGAGTTGTCAGATTGGTCTCTCTCAAATAGGAAGGAAATAGGCTCTAAACGAATAGGCTTTCATCTATACTTAGCGTAAAAGCTGCTCCTTTGCTTATCGTATCTCTTGGGGATCAATAGAGCTAGGTCACTTCCCACACTACTGTGTGTCGAAGTACTGCAAAATAGATAAAGATAAAAAGTCAAGTACTCATTGAATGTGCTAATGGAGTCAAAACGTATTCTTTTTTGGCTTTAGAATATGATGGAATAAAGCAAAATGACTCACTAGATTGGCTGCACTTCTTATACTGTGAAGTAGCAGCTGATCCACACAGCTTGACGCATCATTATGGGTCATCGGGAAATAACCTCTGTGTCTTTCTAACACATGAGTATGGTTGCGTACATCCGACCCTCCCTACCCCGTATAGGCGGGAGCTTCTAAGGCAATGAGGCAATGTTGTTGTTGTTGTGTTGAATGTCATGCTCTTGATACTCCAAATTTTTACTGAAATTCAGGTCTTTGTTTGAAGAATGAAAATTCTGTTTGGTAAATGAGTGTACATTTAGTAAAACTACAAATGTAAAATGTAAAACTACCCGACAAATGGCTATAGATCAATCAACACTAGGAACTAATGGAACTTTTTGTGCACCAAGTCCTAAGGAAATCATGAAAGTCCACCATATCACAAAACTTTATCATAATCCCAAATCCATGAAATTGCTACCAAGACTTCAGCCATTTGCTTACTTAAGTAAACTAAAATTGAAGAATGAAATAGTCTCGTTTTGTGTGTGTATATATGTATGTATATGTATTTACTTGCCCCATATGGAAAATGTTTCATGGTGCACTACCAATTTTGGACAACCTACTCAAGTTCATGTGCTACTCTCCCGAATCCCTTTGTGCAATTACTCATAGACTAATGTGTTTTTGAACAGGCGTTCGATGTTACATAAAGCGTCTTAAGTTGACAGCAGAGCTCGTTCGAAGTCACATAAAGCGCCTCATCTCAGCCTTCATATTTATTCGAAGTAATTCTGACATTTATCAAAAGGCAACTTGATGTATGTGTCCATTTTGGGTGGAAAAGTTCATTTGACTTTGTAGTGCACATGAAGCGCTTGTTCAAGCGTTCGTGTACTGTTTTTCTTTTTGACACATGAAGCGCCCGATTTAGGCGTTCGAAGTGTAATGGGATCCAAATACTTCTCATGAAGCGCTTTATGTAGGCGTTCGAAGTGTACTGGTCTCTAGAACCTTTACATTAGGCGCCTTATGTAGGCGTTCGAAGTATACTGACTTTCAGACACTTCACATTAGGCGCCTTATATAGGTGTTCGAAGTGTCAAATATGCAAATCATCAAAACTTAACACATTCCAACATCAAGTCCTTCCTCTTTAAAATCTAACCAGTGCAATGGTAGATGACGGCTCATAAGAAGAGTATGTGATAAACCAGAATTAATCGTCTGTTAGTCAACGATAGTCAACAGCAGATATTGTGCAAACAACTCCTGCAGTTCAGCACCCAAAAATTACTGTTCATCCTTGACTACGCTTTGGCTATGCCCCATGGAATCCTTATTATCTAAGAATATATTACAAGGGTTGCACCTCAGCATCCAACTTTAACCTTAGCTTCAGCCTAAGTGTTACGCATCAGATCACTTCGGTCAGATTCAATATTGCACTTCGGCAAAGCCTGGTTTGGTACTTCGGCGAAGGGGTCAGGCACAACATTACATCATGGGACCGTCAAGCAGAAGTGCAACTCACAGAAAGAGTACATGTCTAGCTATTCAGCCTGTACACGCCAAGATCACTTCAGCCGATCTACTAGTCACATCAGCAGACCTACGGCATCATAGGTCTTCTGCCCCAAGCAAACATCTCATCCACTATCAGAGGAAGAGGGCGGGAAAGAGCTAATAAAAGCAAACTTACGCAAACCAGAAAGGAGATCGAAACATTTTCCTATCTCCTGGAGCTAATACATCGAATTTTCTCTTTAGCCAAGACCTGTGAAAACTTTCTAACTCCACACACTAAATTATATTCTCAGTGAGAAATGACCCAAACTGACTTGAGCGTCGGAGGGTTTTACCCGGGGTCATCTCCCCGGGACCTCTGATTTTTGCTTCCTTGTGCAGGATTCCCAAGAAGCTGTTATAGCTATTTTCTTTCATCCAGCTGACGATGTTTATTTGAGGTCATCTTTGACCCTTGGTGAAGATTCGGCTTCATCATTTGGCGCTAGAAGGAGGGCCCTCAATTCCCTAAAACAGCTTCTCAAGGCTTTCATAATTTTGATCCTACCCAGCTATTGAGATAAAGATGAATAAAAAGGATGGAAAAGGGTCCAAGCAACATACGACATCTAAGAGAAGTCAGAGATCTTCTCAACAACAAACAGAACGGTGTTCCTCGGAGCGGGGATAATCCTCAATTCCCACCATTGCCTTCACATATGAAGAGCATACGCGAGCCATACGTTATGTGGCTCAAAACCCCAGTGTGTTCCAAGCTGTAATGAGGGAAATGAAGGGGAAAGCTTTCGCAGGAAGGTCCAGTGGGTCCCACTCCAGTAATTCTCACCCGTAAGAACACCTGGAGTACTCACCTACTCGGCCTGACTATCACCCCATGCGTCAGGCCGAATTTATGACTAAGGCTAGGCGTTCAGGACAAGGGTCTAACCACCAGAGCTTAAAACGCACTCAAAAGGCATCCTTGCCATTCAAACAAGGCAGAGAAGTTGACAATAAAGGCAAAGCCCCATTCCAGGAAAGGGTCTCTGTCAAGATTCAGTTAGGAGGTCGAAGGAAAGAAAGGAACTCTCTGCTGGCTTCAAACGCCCATATTCTCTCCTACATGAGGAAAAAGACTTTGGTAAGGGAACCTCATCCCTTGACAGGACCAATCTATAAAAGAGATCACCGGCTGTATTGCCTTTATCATCATGATATTGGGCATGATACAGAAGATTGTAGGCATCTTGGACAGGAAATTGGCCGTCTGATCGAGCTTGGTCAACTATAGCAGTTTTACAATCCGAGGTCAAGGCTCCACAATAGGCTAGACTTTGGTAGGCCTCCTTCGGATGAAAATTGCAGACCTGGACATCAGCACAGGTCGCCAAAGGATGAGGATTCGGATTCAGATGAAAAGAGGTTGCGGGTTCTTGGGCGTACAAGGCTGACTTGATGGCAAAAGTCCGGGATTCAAATGAGTTACGATTTATTTCCTCTTGCATGCATCCGGCATTTTTCAGCTCGGCTTTGTATTGCTAAAGGATCAATCTTTGGCTAAACCCCGCCCGGCTCTATTCAGCTTAATCCTCTTATTTGGTATTCAGCCAAGAAAGTTAAGTCACCATATGGTGCATGAAGAGATTCTTCTAGACAAGAGGAATAGTTTATGTACACCTGGCATCCACTTTATAACCCGTAGCGAAAATGGGGGCATAACTCAGCAGGTCTGAGTGGGTTGAGCATGACTCAACATTTGGGATAGGTTTCCCTATATTTCACCTCAGCAGGTCTGAGTGGGTTGAGCAGGACCCAACATTTGGGACAGGTTTCCCTATATTTCACCTCAGCAGGTCTGAGTGGGTTGAGCAGGACTCAACATTTGGGACAGGTAGGGCATTTCACCTCAGCAGGTCTGAGTGGGTTGAACAGGACTCAACATTTGGGACATGTTTTCCTATATTTCACCTCAACAGGTCTGAGTGGGTTGAGCAAAACTCAACATTTGGGACAGATTTCCCTATATTTCACCTCAGCAGGTCTGAGTGGGTTGAGCAGGACTCAACATTTGGGATAGGTTTTCCTATATTTCACCTCAGCAGGTCTGAGTGGGTTGAGCAGGACTCAACATTTGGGACAGGTTTCCCTATATTTCACCTCAACAGGTCTGAGTGGGTTGAGCATGACTCAACATTTGGGACAGATTCCCTATCAAATATTTCACCTCAGCAGGTCTGAGTGGGTTGAGCAGGACTCAACATTTGGAACAGGTTTCCCATAAATTCCTTACCTCAGCAGGACTGAGTGGGTTGAGCAGGACTCAACATTTGGGACAGGTTTCCCTATCAAATATTTTACTTCAGCATGACTGAGTTGAATAGAGCAGGTCTCGATTGAAAAAGACCTCAGCAGGACTGAGGCAAATGCCCATTAAGGGCCGAGTTCGGTGAACAAGGTTTCGCAATCATCCTGATAAAGGGATGTCGAGGTGAATCATGAGAGTACATGAACCTCATTAATTACTGGCAGATCAACAGAGCCAAAGGTAAAGGCCGAAGTTCAACACTTTAAAAGGCAATAAGATGTCTTTGACATAGCAGAAGTAAAAAAGCAAAGGACAATTACTTGCGAAAATTATGAGAATTATGGCAAGTAAAGATGAAGAGCACAAGAGGAAAAATGAAATTTCTCATTGAGGAAATCATCTATTACAACTACGAGAAATGGAAAAAGTATAGAAGACCCTATTTTACTATTCATCATCCTCATCGTCTCTGAGATCGGCCCCACTCTTAAACAGCTTTAGTTGGTTCTCAAATAAATTTCCAGCTTCGAGATTGTAGAGTTTGGCAATTTGGGGATGATTTCTGTCCAAATCCGGGTAAACTTCAGAGCAGGTATCAATTGTCCAAGTCTGCCCAACGGCTATTGCTGAGCCTTGCATCTTTAGGAAGTTTCCTGTGAATAACTCAGACTGTTTAAACTCAGCAACGACAGTTTTCTTGATCTCCTCAGCCTGAAGCACAAAATGAAGTAGGAGATCAGCTTTGCTTTTCCTTTCTTCTTCTAATTGCTGGTTCAGCTCAGCCTTGCTATTGGACAATTCTTGCTCAAAAAAGTACTAAGCTCTTTTTGATAAAACTCTAGCTAAGCTTGGGCTTTAGAAGATACTAACTCAACGTTGGCCAATGCTTCCTTCAGCTCATACACTTGAGAATTGGCAGTGGCCAACTTAATATCAGAATCCTTTTTTCCTTTTCGAAGTCTGGAGTTTTCTTCAGAAAGAACAGACACTTCAGACTTCAGACTGTTCACTTGAACTTTCAGCTGTTCCAACCTTGTACTGCTGGGTCTTGCCGCCTCTGCCAACCCATCATAAGCATTCCTAAGGTTGACATTGATCTCAGAGAGTTGGTTAAATTTTGCACACAACTCCTCAGCCCGTTTGAGTATATTGTACTCTTGAACTCGATACTGTAGAAATCAAGTTGATTAGAGAAAATATAAGTGATCAAGCTAAAAAAAGATAGAGAACATCAGGAAGTTTTACCATAGACATGTTGCTTGCAAACGAATTCATGGCAGTGTCCCAGTCTAGACTTCCATAAAGTTGTCAATCCCTGGGTAACACTGACATCTCAGTTACTTTCCTAGCTACGTCAGGATTTATAGTAGTATCAGCAAAAGAGAACTCCAATGTTCTCGTGCCTCGGCGGTTTCGTTGGGAAGATTCTCCCTCCAATACATCGTTTCCCCCGGTAGTTTCACCTAAAAACTCAGCGGGGGGAACAGCCTCAGAAGAAACCGGTCTTTGATGAGGCACAACTTCTTCTTCAGCAACTGGAGGAGAAAAAGTCGGTATGGGGGAATCAAATTCCCCAATTTTATCGGCTGGCTGAGCTGCAACCGGGGCAGGAACTGGAGATGAGACTGGATGGGATCGTCAGAAGTTCCAGCAGCAGGAAAAACCAAAGGTTAATTGATTGAAAGGAAACAAAGTATGTTCAAAACCGACACAAGTGAAGAATTTTACTTGGAATTTCAGTCTCGACTGAAGCCACAGCAATAGAGATCACCTGCACCTCAGGAGTTATGGCAGAAGATTGCCCTGAGGAGGAAGACTGCTCTTCAGTCCTTTTCCTCTTCTTGGGCACTAACTTCTTCAGCCTTGCAAGGGTATCAGACACCATAACTCCTGTAGGATTCAACGAACAAATCAGTCAAAACACAGACGCAACATCAGAACAAGTCAAAGATGTTCAAAAGATTGCTACATACCCCGAACTATTCTCAAAGCAATTGGGATAAGAGGTCGAAAGTTATGTTCTGGCTACAAGTGTTCCAGGTCAGCAACCCTCACAACTGGCCTGTCAACTTTCTTCCAATCCATGACCATGGGCAAATGTAACAATTCAGAGGCTTCATCGTAAGATTTCTCGCTTGGCCTCTTATTATTTGCGCTGTCAGATTTCCAGAGGTTCTTTCGGGTAATCCTATAGCCTTAACAAAAAAGAAACGTCTCGTCCAATTTTCCGTAAAAGAGGGAAGGTTTATGACATGAAGGTTTTCACTATTTGGATGCCTCCTACCAAAATAGTACCAACTATCTATCTGTTCGCACACAAATATTCCCCTAAAAGCAGCAAGTGAAAAGGCTTTCTGAGCGGCTCTTAGGTAAAGCAGGTAACTGAGGATAACCTTAAGGCCATTAGGCATTATTTGGGGAAGCCTAAGTTTGTAAAAATATAAGATTTGGAATAAAAGAGATGGAATGGGAAGATTGAAACCGGATTAAAAGTATTCCTCATAGACTGCCTCATACCCTACTGGGGGGTCATAAGCAGTCTGATATGGCAGAGGAAGAATGGGAGCAAAGGTACTCCTATCAACATTATAATATTGACATAATTCAGAAAGGTCTGTGGCTTCCAAGATGCACATTGAGTTCTCCACCATTGGAGATGGTGCACCTCTGTCAATTGACGTTGGGGGCCACCATGGATTCTGGGGTAACCAAAGAAGAAGAAGGAATAACGAAAGCTATGGATAAGGAAGAAAAGCTTATAGAGATCTTAAAAGCAGAGTTGACGACACCAGAACTAGGCTGAAGACTGAGAGCAAGGATGAAGAACAGGACAGCATAGGCAAAGTGGAAGAAGAAGAAAAAGAAAATGGGGTCAGGAACCTCTATTTATAAGAAGGGAAAGAAAAGGTGGTAACTTTTCAGATGAAATTCAAAACAGGGTGACAGTTCAACTTTTCCCCCTCTTTCTCGATTATTGAAACCGCCGAAAAAGTAATGATGATGCGTTGAAACTGGCGCTGATATTAAAAAGCGGATAACGGCTCAATTATGAGGATAAGGACGCAATTAGCGGGAATTACGACGCAGATAAGAGGATAACTGCCCAATTGATGAGGACACGTCACGGACTCTTCAGAATAGATTTTGCCCTCCCTCACAGGTCACCTCGGCCACACAAAATTTGGGGGCAAATGATAAACAAGAATTAATCGTCTGTTAGTCAACGACAGTCAACAACAGATATTGTGCAAACAACTCCTGCAGTTCAGCACTCAAACATTATTGTTCATCCTTGACTACACTTCCGTTATGCCCCATGTCATCCTTATTATCGAAGAATATATTACAAGTGTTGCACCTCAGCATCCAACTTTGACCTTAGCTTCAGCCTAAGTGTTACGCTTCAGATCACTTCGGTCTGATTCAATATTGCACTTCGGCAAAGCCTGGTTTGGTACTTCGGCGAAGGGGTCAGGCACAGCATTACATCATGGGACTGTCAAGCAGAAGTGCAACTCACAGAAAGAGTACACTTCTGGTTATTCATCCTGTACACGCCAATGTCACTTCAGCCGACCTATTAGTCACATCAGCCGATCTACTAGTCACATCAGCCGATCTACTAGTCACATCAGCAGACCTACGGCGTCATAGGTCTTCTGCTCCAAGCAAACATCTCATCCACTATCAGAGGAAGAGAGCGGGAAAAAGCTAATAAAAGCAAGCTGACGCAAACCAGAAAAGGGATCGAAACATTTTCCTATCTCCTGGAGCTAATACATCGAATTTTCTCTTCATCCAAGACCTGTGAGAACTTTCTAACTCCACACCTAAATTATATTCTCAGTGAGAAATGGTCCAAACTGACTTGAGTGTCGGAGGGTTTTACCCGGGGTCATCCCTCCGGGACCTCTGATTTTTGCTTCCTTGTGCAGGATTCCCAAGAAGCTATTACAGCTATTTTCTTTTATCCAGCAGACGACGTTTATTTGAGGTCATCTTTAACCCTTGGTGAAGATCCGGCTTCATCAGTATCGAAGGTCTTCTTTACATTATTGCTTCCAGAATCATTTGCTGGTATATTTTGAAAGCATAGACAGGGGAAATCTATGACACTGTGGTTTGGAACCTAGAAGCCTAATTGAGCAAACTAAAACAGCTCTTTACACTTGGGTGTATAAATGGTACTAAAATAGCTATCATGGTGGAGGGTGCAAATCAGGAGTCCATCGGCTTCTTAGGTTGAGTGATGACTTATGCAGTGACCCACACAAGGTGCCCCTTCAAACCAGGCATTCGGTCTAGCAGCAGTGAAACACCCACATTGTGTGCGTTCCTAGAATTGAACGCTTGACCTTTTGGAGTAAATCTCAACCCGAGTACCAACTGCACTATTCACTGGGTCACTTAAATGACTTTCCTAATATTGTTAAAAGATGTGTCACTACGGATGTAACAACTTTATTTACTGATAATAATATATCTGCTCTTAATATATATATATATATATATATATATATATATATATATATATATATGTATGTATGTATAAACTTGCCTCAGGAAATGACAAAAGATCCTCATCAAGAGATGAGCATAAACTTAACTTAAATCCCAGTATCCAGAATCTAGAGATGCAAATCCAAATTTACTTGATCTTGTGTTTTCGCCATTGATTCATCGGTATACCCTAACCGCGTCTGTGACGCGGCAGAACTCATGACTTGTGGGTTCTTGAATTCAAGATCACTCAACAATGGCCGTGGATGCATTAATCCGCCGTCCTGCAGGTTGAAAGCGTGGGACATGTGGGCTGCCGGAATCCGCCACAAGGCCAACGGACTCCCGTTAATCGGCGTATGACAGTAAGAACCATCACTAGAGCCACCATACAATCTACTAGAACTTGGGCTAGCCAATGCTGGCGTAGTGACCGCACCGAGGCGATGATGATAGTTCATTAGGCCATAGACATGTGGGGGGAGGGACGGCTCGGTTAAGCTGCCTGCATGCATGATTGCAGATTGGATATGGGCTCTCTTGGCATGTTGGCGTTCCCTTTTGTGTGCATTTTGGTGTCCTCCAAGGGCTTGAGAAGTAGGAAAGTTTCTACAACAATATTGGCACTCAAATTTTCTTGTGCTCTCTCCTCCACCATTGGTATCACCACAGACCTCCTTAGGGTCCATAGCCAAAGCTTCAACTGGAACAGTAACGTCGCCAGTCCCAAATTCTTTCCCGAATAGCCTGATGCCCTTTTCTTTAAGGGGCGGCGCCGGCCGGATGAAGGGTGATTGGGAGAATGATTCACCATTCACATGTGTTTCCCTTTGAGCAATAGAGTTTTTTCCCATTTGTGGTTCTTATGTTAATGGAATGGTAAAGTGGACAAATATAGAGGGGAGAAAAATAGTTTTTGGAAGATGGAAATTTGTGGAATTATTACACACGAGGGAGTTGAGGGATGAGTACTTGAGAGTTTGTAAAGGTTTATGACATCAAACTCCAACCGGATCCCTATCAGCCTATCTCACGGTGCGATATGAATAAAAGTCAGGTGCTCAAGACCTACTATGGCAGAGTTTGGACTGCTCAGACAGACACACAAGGAACCCGCTGAAAGCAGTGGACCTCCAATACCATGCGCTTATCTGGAAAGAGAGTTGAAATCTTGCTTGGGATAAGAATCGAACTCTCACCACTCTCTCGAACCTCCACCGCCGGAAACATTGGGTCATATCCTAGGGACTACTTGAGAGTTTGTAGGGATGGAGTGAAGTTGGACCTTTGATGGTTCATGGGAGGGATAATTGGGAACTGACAATTCCAGGCTTGGAGAGTGATGATGCCTAACTGACAATGCCACATATTTTGGTCCATGTTTGAGAAGAGATCTGTGGTTGATTCTTGCTTTGTTCTTATGTGGCTATTTGTACAACCTAACAAAAATTCTTCTTTCTTTTTTCTTTGTCTTCTTGTATACTTTCATGCATAGGTATAGACTCCTTTCTTCCACTCTAACTTGTGTTTCTATTTTCCTCATGTCACTCAATTATCAAGATGTGCAATTTTTGGTGTACCACAACAACAACATTACCCCATTGTCTTAGAAGCTCTCACCTATGGTAAAGTATGGAAGGTCGGATGTACGCAACCATACACATGTGTTAGAAACACACCGAGGTTGTTTTCCAATAACCCATAATAAAAATTGCTTCAAGTTGTGTCGATCAACTGCTACTTCACAATATAAAAAGCACAGCCAATTTAGTGAACCGTGATACAATTTGGCTACATAACATCGAATATGACATTAACGTCATAATTGTGGTTTTGACTTAAGATATTGATAAGCCAAGGAATATCAAATTTGTTCTTAATTCACGTAAGAGTGTTTTACAAGAAACCTGCAGATAAAATCAAGAAGATTATACGTTTTGCTAATTCTAAGATTGTTGAGGTAATTATGCACTAGATCATCTAATTTCGTCTTATTATTGGACTAACGTAGTGTCTCCTCATAATGGTCAACTTGTATTTATAGAAGTAGTAAGAAGCCTGAGAAATTTATATGGAAGAAAGAAAATGGTGTTAGGATATGAAATAATTTATCGAAGATTAAAAGATGTTTGAAAAAGATAGAGAAGTCATTTTATTTTTCAAAAACAACACAGGATTGATCAAATAAAGAAGTAACATTGATCTCTATATAGATCTCTAAAAATAGAGATCAATGTAGACACAGATCTCCACATAGATCGATCTATATATACGTAGATCTCTCATAAATGACATCAATCGATCTATGTATTGACTTTGTAAATTTGGAAACACCCTATCAAACATCGATTTCTCATATTAAAACATATCGATCGATGTATATACATCAGTCTCTCACACAAGAGACGTAGGTAAGGTGAAAGAACTGAACCGTGATGGTCCAAGTCTTTGCAAGAAACGAGAGGCAACATATCTCAGTGCAGTCTTTGCTAACATGAACATTGAACTATTTATTTGGTTTATTAGTAACGGTATTCAGCTTATTTATATTTCCAATAGAGTTAAGGACACACTCTTTTTTAACTTTAGAATATGATGAAATAAAGCAAAATGACTCACTAAATTGGCTGCACTTCTTATATTCTGAAGTATCAGTTGATCGACATAGCTTGACGCATCATTATGGGTCATCAGAAAACAATCTTTGTGTGTTTCTAATTACACATGGATATAGTTGCGTACATTCGACTTTTTCATATCCCGCCATAGACTGAAACCTCTGAAGTAATGAAGTAATGTTGTTGTTACTCAGCTTATCGTCCAACCAAAAAGGAAACCATCAATGAAGCTCTAACAATACTTTTTATTAACTGAAACAGTATCGTACATGGACAGCTCAATAGAAAAGTATCGTGATGTTATATTAACAATTAGTTAGGCAATCTGTCGTGTCAGCGGTTTAGATTTGGATCTCTCGTAGACTTGTCGAGTAAGACAAACTATAAGAAGTTATACATTAAAACAACTCAATTTACATCATCTATAAAACATTACAAAACAAAGTTGGCCTTGTGCAGTGATGGTGAGGAAGATGAGAAGCATTTATTCTTTAGATGTGCCGTGACGCGCATGGTTTGGAGAGACATTGCGCAGTGGATTGATCTTCCGGTAAGATCCAACAATTTAGAGCAATTCTTAGCTTGGGGAAGGCGAAAATTGAAAGGCAAGGCATATAGATCGAAGGCGGCCAAGATTGCTTTGGCGGCAATTATATATCATGTATGGCAGGCTAGAAATAGACTTATCTTTGATGGACAATCTTTTGTTCCACGGGATGTTATTCATAGAATACGCACACATGTGTTCAGAGTTATGTATAGATTATACCCGCAGTTGATACCTACTCAATGAGGCAGTATGCTGGCTCTTTGATAGGTTTCTTTTGTTGTGCTGGGACCTTTGTATGGGTTACATCCCGCGGATGTTTTGATTCCTCGGTATCAATATTAATTTGCATTTTACCCAAAAAAAAAGTTGGCCTTGATTACCTAAGATACCAGTTCTAGTGAACATTGTCATCCACATTAAATATGGGGTAACATTGTAAAATTAGATGTAACCTTTGCCTCCTATCAAGCCATGAAATATGGATTTCCTAACCCTGGCAAGCAACCGAGACAACACTTGGTTCACTAAAAACCCCTTCTTTCCATTAAAGTTATAGTCACATGAGAGGGCCAAGGGGACCATATTGAGATATGCAACTAGATTTATTTCATTTTCCACCACTTGTTCGTGACATGACATCATCAACAACAACATTATTCTATTGTCTTAAAGGCTTCCGTCTATGGCGGAACATGGGGGTCGGATATACACAACCATACTCATGTATTAGAAACACACAGAGATTGTTTTCCGATGATCCATAATGAAAATTGAGTCAAGATATATCGACCAACTGCTACTTCATAATATAATAAGTACAGTCAATTTAGTGAGTTATGACGTGCGTTCATTAATTTGCAAGAGTAGAAGATTAGTCTGAGGTCAACAGCTTCCTAAATTCTTTGTTATCTACTACTTATGTCGGGGCAACATGATCTTCAGGGTCCCAAATGTGGTGGCTTTTGCTCAACTAGTTCTCAAAGTTAACTTTTATGGTACGGTTGAAGCAGACAAAGTATAAATTAAAGCACTAAATCAACAACAACAACAACCATATCCAGTAATATTCCAACGAAAGCCTGGGGAGGACGAGAAAAAACAAACAATACCTCCATCCCAATGGATAGATAGTATGCTTTCCAGTGAGACCTCCGACTCTATATATACCTATATAGATGACATAATAATAGGAATATGGTTTGCTAATGTGTTAGTGAAGGAATTTAGTAAACTAATCGGTACTAAATCATGGAGTTCAAATGTAAACTGATAAACCGTAGTTAGTCGTCTGTTACTCAACTCCAATGACCCATCGCTCAAAACATTGCAAAGCCCTGGCATGGCTGTTCAGCCCGGCTGCACCTCAGCATGGCAGCACAACATTAAAGAATCCGCCAAGGTCTGCACCTCGGCCCTACAGCTTATATTCCGACGACTACTACAGCAGGATAAAGCTATGTACTTCGGCAAAAGCTCATCTGCGTATCACCTCTAACCATACACTTCAGCAAGATTTGGCTATATACTACCGCAAATGAACTGGGTATCTAGGGTCCTCAGACAGAGGTGAAATTCAAATATCATGGCTCCAGCTGGATTTCCTTTCTGAACACGCTAGTGATATAATGGCCAGCCTGTTAGTCAGACCATCAATCATATCAGCAGACCTACCGTGTCTTAGGCTCTCTGCACCAAGCAAACGTCCTTTCCACAATCCACTATCAGGAGCTAAAAGCAGGAAAAAGTCTATAAAGAGAGACACTTTTACTTCAAAGGGGAGATATACTTTCTGCTCCTCGGCAAATACTGTGAGAAAATCTTAACTCACCCCCTTTTACATTATAATCTCAGTGAGATATGGCCCAAACTGACTTGAGCGTCGGAGGGTTTTTCCCGGGGCCAACCCCCCGGGACCTCTGATGTTTTTCTTCTTTTTCAGGTTCCGATGAAGGATTCAGACGAAAGATTAACGGCATATACTCCGGGTCATCTCTGACCCTCATGATGACCAATCTCGGCATCATCATAAACCAATCCGCACATTTTTTTCCTTGGACAAGGGCAAAAGCATAGAGCAATTCGAGTATTGAGTTACATAAGTTGGATTAATTAAAACATTAAGTTCAAGGTTTGGTTTATGTTGCTTTCCAACTGACAACACACTCAAACAGAGTAAAAACACATCAAGTCAAAGATCTTCATCTCAGCAAATCTCAACCATAGTTTGAATCGGTATAGCCAACAAGATCACTATCAGGATCAATGCCACCATAAATTAAACACATATCGCTCGTGTCTTTCAAATACCGTATAATCCACTTAACAGCCTCTCAGTAAGTTTTTCATGATCACTCAAAAACCTGCTTACCATGCTTCCTGTATTAGCCAAATTTTTTAGGGGTATTTAGCGGATCAAACTATTCGCGAATAGTTTGAGTTCGGGTTAGTTTGAATCTATTAGTTATTTCTAATTAAATGAGTCAAGTTCGAACGTCCAATCGGATTCTTTTACATAAAAAACGAGTCAAACTCAAAGAGTTTGGCTCGTTTAAAGAGTTATAACATTATTGAGCCAAACTAGAACATACTTAAGACTCGACATATTAAACAAGCCAAACCAAAATCTTTGCTAACCTACACGAACCCAAACTTAAAACCCACTATTTGGCTCGATTCGGCTTGTGAATAGCCCAAAATCTAGTCGAGTATAAACCAAAGCATACATCAAGCTCCCAATTGCAACTTTGTGCATGCGATCTCTCTCTACATCAGTTTTAGACAAGACATTATCATCAAGTTTAAAGTGTGCTACTAAAAGAGTACTAACCAGCTTAGATTCATCCATCTGAAAAGATTGTAGCACCTTCTTAGTATACTCTAGTGAGATACATACAAAACACCTACGTTCTTATTCTCGAAAGTCTTCATCTCAAAGTCACTGCTCAACAAGGCCTTCAAAATGTTAATTTCATCCGTATTCTTGGTTGCAATCAACATATCATCCAACATATAGCAACAAACATTTGAAAGGACCGTCTGGCAATTTTCTAGAGTAAACACATTTATCATAAGATTTCTAAACAAAATCATGTGCAACCATACATGCATCAGACCTCTTGGACAATTGCCTTGGAGATTGCTTCAAACCATGCAAGGATTTCTTTTTAACAAACATACATGATCTTATTTTCTAGAAATAAGAAATTTCTCAGTCCGCTCCCTAAATTCCCACACATGAATGCAGTCTTCACCTCAAGCTGCTCAAGCTCAAAATCAAATGCACTCACCAGGGATAAAAGAACCCTGAATGATTTTTTTTGCTTCACCACTGAAGAGAAAACTTTATGAAAATCAATCTCCTCCTTTTGTGAAAATCCCTTTGCCACAAGTCTTGTCGTGAACTAAGGTAGTTCAACTCTAAGAATCACTTCTTTCTTTTTTAAGACCGATTTACATTACTGATTTTGTGTCGTTTGGTAATGGTACTAGCTCTCATGTATTGTTCTTTACAAAGGACTGTTAGCCGGCGCTGATTATGGAGAACCAAAAATCAAGGGATTCAATATTAAATAAATTAGGAAAGACTTAATTTTAGGAATGATTTGTTTTTATTGTAATTTATTAGGCTGATTTATTTCCTTGTACATAGATGTAAAGGCCCTATAAGATGATACTCAATGAATGTATACAAACACACGAAAATATACAGAATACAAAATTTTTCTTCAACTTCTTGACATGGTATTAGAGCAGGCTCCCATCAATCGGACCTGATCTGCTTGTTTGAAATCGATTGGCTCAGAGGAGTATCTCATCATCGCCATATTCCTCTCTAACCAAGTATTGTACCTGTTTGTTGGTCGTGGTTAGGCTCAGATCAAGTATCCTCACTGCCTTCATCCTCTTTCTGACCAAGTGTTGTATCTATTTTTTGGTCTGTGTTTGGCTCAGATCAAGTATCCTCACTTCCTTCTTACCGTATCTTAACCTGGTTCAAACCAAGTTGCCGTATCTGTCCAAAATCAGCATTACCGTGCCTGCACAAATAACCAAGATGTCACAATTCCCAGAAAACACAGAAACAATACCAGGAAGTTCAGAAACTAAACCCAGTCTTCCTGCAAATTTTGACTTATCTGAACAGTTTGCAAAATTTCTCCAGAACAGCTTCAATACCCCACAGCCCGTTCCAGCTCAGACATCAAATCTGGTATTAAAGGTTAAACTCACAAGCACAAACTACCCGTTATGGTGCAGACTCATGAAAATTGCGCTAGGAGGCAGGGGGAAGAGCACCCACATCACAGGGGTTCCTCCACCCCCTGCCAACTGATCCACTGTATCCATCATGGGAACAAAGTGACCAATTAGTATTCACTTGGCTCATCGATAACATTGATGATAGCTTAGTGAATAATGTTTCAAAGTACTCAACTGCGAAGGCTCTCTGGGATGGATTGGCCGTTACCTATGGGTCAGGAGGAGACCCATTTCAAATTTTCGACATTCACAAACAGTGTTATACGATCAAACAGGGAAACCGCACTCTTGAAGCATTATGGGACCAATTTCAAGGCTTGTGGATGACTATAGATTCCATGGACCCAAATCCCATGGAATCCCCGAAGGACATAGCCACCTACACAAGAAAGGTTCAGGAACAGAGACTGTATCAGCTGTTTTTAGCAGTTGATGACCGCTTTTCCAACACAAAAAGGGAGATTCTGAAAAGGGAGCCAAGACCCACAGTGGAGATGACATACAACGAGTTGCGACGGACTAGCATGCAAGAGGGAGTTTTGGCTGCAACCCTATCAGACAGTCAGTCATCCTATGAGGTTGGACAAGGATTAACTGTTAAACAATCAAACCCAGGCGGCCAGAGGAAACCGACAGAAACTCCACCATCACGCTTAGGCCACTCATCATGGCGTGTTGGTGGAGGATAAGACTCACATGGAGTGCACTCATTTTAAACGAAAAGGACATACCAGAGAAAAGTGCTTCAAAATCTATAGGTACCCCGAATGGTGGAGAGAATTCGCCAAGAAAGGTAAAGGAGCAGCTGCTCAGGCCGTTGCTCAGGCTAATGACCACGCATACAGCAGCCAAGAGCCAGATGCAGGCAGCAATTGCAGAGAAAAGGATGGAGAAAGGGGAGCAGCGCTGGCAGCGGGCGGCATAACGGCTGAAGAAATGCAGGAGGCCGCCACCGCAGGTAAAAGGGTTAGGGGCTGTAACCCTAACCCTATTGCACCCTTATATACCCCTTTCATTAATAAAATTACCTCATCAGACCGTGAGTTTAATTGTACTATTATTACTGACCCCTCTGTTTCTGGAATTGCAGCTTCACCCCCTAATTTTATCAACCCCTCACATGGCCCCCCTGCACTTCTGGAATATCACCAGACCCCCTCAAATTTATAGCAAACGCTCACCTACCCCATCAATTTTCTCCATTACCCAATACATCCAAATGTTGCCTCACCCAAAATAAATCACAATGGATTTTTGATTGTGGGGTCACGGATACAATGACCAATGACCCGTCTGACCTAATTACACACACGTCTCCAATCAAAACTATTGTCGAAATAGCAAATGGTGCAACTGTCCCAGTCCTTGCCGGTGGCTCTATTTCTATTACTCCGACTATTACTCTTAAAAATTGACTGTATGTTTCATCTTTATCCACAAAACTGTTATCCGTCAGTAAAATTACTAAAGAATTAGACTGCATTGTGATGTTATATCCTAATTTTTGTCTCTTGCAGGACATTCATTCGGGGGCGATCATTGGGCGTGGTACTGAGCGCCAAGGGCTGTACTTTGTTGATGCAGTGGCGCAACAGGGACAGTCTAATCTTGCCACCGGAACGGCTAACCAGCAGGTGTGGTTATGCCATCGCCGATTAGGGCATCCTTCATTACTTGCAACGTTTATTCCCTACCTTGTTTTCTTCCCAACCAGTTACTTTGACTTCTGATACATGCCTCCGGGCAAAACAGACTCGGACGTCTTATCCTTCAAATAACGCCTGTGTTAATCGTATGTTTACATTAACCCATTCTGATGTTTGGGGCCCTTCTCCATATAATACACCGCTGGGTTTCCGTTACTGTGTTATTTTTGTGGATGATTTTTCTCGCATGACATGGTTATATATTCTGAAACAAAAATCTGAGGTCTCCCAAAAGTTTGTCCAGTTTTATCAAATGATTCATACCCAATACAATACGAAAATTCAAATACTCCGTTCCGACAACGGAGGCGAATATCTTACTGGGGACTTGGTTCAATTTTTCCACCAGAATGGCATTATATATCAAACTACGTGTTCCCATACCCCTGAACAAAACGGGGTAGCAGAACGAAAAAATCGTATTCTTCTTGAGATGACTCGGGCAATGATGTTTGATTCTCACGTCCCGATGAGTTTTTGGCCGGAGGCTGTATCCACCGCTACTTACCTTGTGAACCGCCTTCCAAGCAAAATCCTTGAATATAAAACCCCAAAACAAGTCCTAGCCACCCAACACGACGTACCTTCGATTCTTACCCTACCACCCTGTGTGTTTGGGTGTACCGTCTTCATTCATACTCCCAAACACGAACGAACAAAACTTGACCCATGTGCTGAGCCTGTATCTTTGTTGGCTATGCCTCGACCCAGAAAGGGTATCGGTGCTATAATCCCCGAATCCACCGCATCCACGTCATCATGAACTGTGTGTTCTTCGAAACCGAATACTATTACATCCCTCACTCTCGGGTTCAGGGGGAGCTCCCTTATCCAAATGATGGAACCCTCGATTGGTTGGTGCCACAACCCACTTGTACGACAGCTGTTCCAACACGGCAAGTAGATGGCGCCGACTGTGCTATAGCTCCCAACACTGTACTACTTGAAGCATCGGTACCCCCTGATGGTCCTTCCTTTATGGATGCACTACCAGAGGTAAATAATTTAGATACACATCATGAACAGTCTAGATCTGAGCGTAATTTCACTGATCTACACACACCCACTACTATTGCTTCCACTGATCCACACACATCCACTACTATTGCTTCCACTAATCCACACACACCCACCGTCCATACAAATAATATCTCCGTTACACCATCTAATGTTCCAGAGACATGTGTCAGTGAAAATAGCACAATTGAACTTCAGTAGGTACGGGTCTTACCACCACGAACAAAGCGAGGCACGATACTCTCCCACTCAAGTGTCAAGAACCTCAAGGTACTTAGTAAATACGTCACTAAGAGGTGTATCTAACTTGGCCCAAGATTTCTTTGTGTCTTTATGTTCAGAACATGTACCCCGGATAGTAGAAGAAGCTCAAATCCAACCAAACTGGAATGAAGCCATGATAACTGAGATGCAGGCATTGGAGAAGAATGAAACATGGGAAAGATGCATTCTTCCAGCCGGAAAAAAATCAGTTGGGTGTATATGGGTATTCACAGTCAAACACAAATCAGATGGAAGTATTGAACGATACAAGGCTCGACTAGTGGCAAAAGGATATACCCAGATTTATGGCATTGATTATTCGGAGACGTTCTCACCGGTGGCACGAATTGATACAATCCAGGTATTGTTTTCCATTGCAGCAACTCGAAATTGGCCTCTTCACCAGTTTGATATTAAAAATGCTTTTCTGCATGGCGATCTGAAAGAAGAAGTATATATGGATCCTCCTCCAGGGTTCTCTGATGGGTTCAAACCAAGAGAAGTTTGTAGACTGAAGAAGGCGTTGTATGGATTAAAACAGTCTCCTTGGGCCTGGTTTGACAGGTTCACTGGAGTCATGAAGCAAGATGGTTATCGCCAAAGTAATGCCGACCATACATTATTTGTCAAATGAAGAAAAGATCTGGTGACATGTCTGGTCATCTATGTTGACGATATGGTGATTACCGGGAATGACACTGAGGAAATACTTCGTCTTCGGAAACATTTGTTTACCAAATTTGAAATGAAGGATCTTGGAGGTCTGAAATATTTTCTAGGTATTGAAGTCCTAATGTCAGAAGCAGGGATTTACATTTCACAGCGGAAGTATGTCTTGGATCTACTCACTGAGGTAGGAATGCTTGACTGCAAACCTTGTGACACCCCTATGGCTATGAATCATAAGTTGGAGATTATTGATGGGGCACCGTCTACAGATAAAGGGCACTATCAGCGGTTGGTTGGCAAGTTAATATATCTGTCTCATACACGGCCTGATATAGCTTCCGCAGTCAGTGTGGTGAGTCAGTTTATGCACAATCCTCAAGAGCACCATATGGATGCAGTGATGCGTATCCTGTGCTATCTGAAAGCTACACCAGGAAGGGGTATTGTGTTTCGTAATAATGGGCACTTAAATATTCAGGCATATACAAACGCTGACTAGGCAGGCAGTTTAGTAGACCGGAAATCTACTTCTAGATACTTCACTCTTGTAGGAGGCAATCTTGTGACTTGGAGGAGTAAAAAACAAAAAGTTGTCGCCTTATCCAGTGCTGAAGCAGAGTTCCGTGGAGTTGTGAAAGGAATCACTGAAGTACTATGGATTCAGAACTTGTTCAGAGATATCGGACTACCAGTAAACGTGCCTACGCCTTTGTTCTGCGACAATAAGGCGTCCATCAGTATATCAGAGAACCCAGTACAACATGACCAGACCAAGCATGTGGAGATTGATCGGCATTTTTATCAAAGAAAAGTTGGAAGGAGGGCTGGTTGAGTTACCCTATGTCTGGTCTGAGGACCAGTTGGCAGATGTGTTGACCAAGGCTATCAATGGAAGGTCGTTCGAATCCATTCTGTGCAAGTTGAACGTTGTTGACCCCACGGTTCAACTTGAGGGGGAGTGTTAGCAGTCGCTGATTATGAAGAACCAAAAATCAAGGGATTCAGAATTAAAGAAATTAGGAAAGACTTAATTTTAGGAATCATTTGTTTTTATTGTAATTAATTAGGCTGATTTATTTCCTTGTAAAAGGCCCCATAAGATGATACTCAACGAATGTATACAAACACAAGAAAATATACCGAATACAAAATTTTTCTTCATCTTCTTGACAAGGACTACATATCCTCGTTCATGGATATAAGCCACTCAGCTGCTTCTTTACTTTGCACTGCTTGTTTATATGATTGTGGTTCATCTGAATTTTGATATTCTTTAATGCTGCCAAGGCAAACCCAACACAATCGGTACTAACATTATGAACAAATCTGCATACCTCAATAGCTTTCTGAGTATCCTTTTTGTTCTGTCGGCTGGTGGATCATCGACAATCTCCGTTGTAGATATGTTTGAACTCTCAACCTCAAATTTTACTTTCTGATTGGCACCATAATTTTTAATATCTGCACGATCACCAAGCTCTTCTTTTTGGCCAAACGTAGCAGACGCATCAAAAGTGACATCTCTTCATCCACACCTCCCTCCGATTTATCACCAGCAGTCTGTTCAGGATTCCAAACTCAACGATGGCAACTAAACACGAGGGTTGCGCTCGTTGCTGGACTTAACCCAACACCTTATGACACGATGTCTACTAACGGGTTGTTCGCTGTTCAAAGCGGCGATAGCCCCTACCTCCACAGCATGGAGGAGTTGCTCCTTAATCCGCAAAAAAATGTTCTCCAGATCGATATATGATGCTAAACCGAGAACGAGATAGAG